>AJWJ01000485.1:0-18047 GCA_000277445.1 Polysphondylium violaceum | reverse complement strand
TTTTCTTATTTTTTTTTATATTTTTTTTTTTGTTTTATTTTTTCAAACTGTGAGAGGCGTCCTATCTGTACTTGAAAATCACACTAATAGAGGGAAGGCTGTGGCTTGATGCATAGTAGCAATAGATCATTTATTATAGTATAATATATAATCTAATCACACGCACATACATCAAACAAACTCGTCACTTCACACCAGCACGGACCCGCACCAGTCCATCAAGATCATAATTTTAATTGCTAATCACACACACATCAATACACATCACACACTTACACATACACATACACATATAAACACACACACACACACAATCAGTCAATTATGACCTTTTAGAGAGTATAATATTATAAATTATCTCACTTCATCTCTCACTCTTTTCAACACACACACATTTAATTTTTTTTTTTTTACTCACAATTTTTTTTTTTTTTTGTACTTATAAATATCTTTAGCTTTGTAGTAATAACATACACAGAAAGAAACAAAGTGTACAAATATAATAGTTAGTTAGTTCATCACTATCATTTGATACCTTTTCATTTCTTTTACACACAGATTATCCTTACCTCATATATATCTATCTATCTCTCTCTATTCATCAAAAACATAGAACTCAGGAACAGTAGCAGTAGTAATAGAAATAACAACAATAACAATAATAACAACAACAACAACAACAACAACACAAACAATAGTAATACATAGATGAGTACAAACAACTTTAACAAACACAATACTAGTGCTAGTAATATAACCACTAGCACTAGTAGCATTGGTAGTATTGGCAACAACACTAATCCCAACATCAGTAGAAGTAATATAGCAGCACCACCAGTATCATCATCAATGGAAAAGAAATCAGGATGGGGTGATTTAATATCCAGACGTTCATCCACCAATTTACCAGCACCACCAACATCCATATCATCCTCATCAAAGCTGAATAAACTTCATCAAAGTATATTGGCAAAGGATTTAGGTAAAGTCAAGCAAATCTTGACATCAAAAGCCAAAGCAAAGCAATATTTCACTCAATTTGATCAAATGGATCAAACACCACTTTGCGCAGCACTCAAACAAAACACCTATGATATAGTTAAAGAAATCATTCACTTTTATCAAACTAACAAGTATGTCTTTGTTGTTGTTATTGTTTATATTTTATTTATTTGTAAATCATTATCATCACTCTCATCACCATCAATATACTTGTTCCCAGCTTGATCATTTTTGCATGTTGGCCAAAAAAAAAAAAAGAAAAGAAAATTTTTTTTTTTTTTTTAAAAAAAAATTTAGAAAAGCAAAGATTCTTGTTGGTCAAGATATGATGATGATAATGATACTTTGTATAAAAACCAATACTAATAATACAATGTTTAAATTTATAGAATGGATATAAATGAACAAGATAAAAATGGATATACTCCATTACATGTAGCAGCAAGTAATTGTGATGATCAAATTTTAGTATTATTATTAAATTACGATGGTATCAATGTAAATATTACAAACGAAGATAAAAATTCACCACTTCATTACTTTTGTCAAAAGTTTAAATCGCCAAATTGTCAAGAACCATTTCAGTTATTCCTTAAAAAGGGTGTCGACGTTAATGCACAAAACAAAAATGGTGAAACTCCGCTTCATAAATCAATTATGAATAGTTCTGTTAGATTACTTATGGTTAACCTTTTATTAGAAGTATTTATTATTTAATTCTTTATATCAACAACTAAGAGTAGATAAATATTAATCAAAACAAAAACAACAACAACAACACAATTAATTATTATAGGCAGGTGGAGAAGTAAATGTTTTAAATTATAGAGGAGAAAGTCCACTTCATTTTGCAGTTTATCTTGGTAGAGAAGATTTAGTTTCAGTTTTAGTTAAAGCAGGTGCTGATATAACAATTAAGGGTGGTAGTGAGAAAAAGACATGTTATGAATTGGCACTATCAAGTCAACCAAGAAACAACAAGGTTATAAATTTTCTTAAAAATGTTCAAGATATTTATAATTGGTTGAAATCTATTGATTTGGAGACATTTTGGTTAAATTTTGTAAAGGAAGAGATATTTATGGATCTCTTGCCAGATATAGATGACAAGACATTGTTGGATTCCGTTGGCATTACTTCCAGTGGAAATAGAATGAAGATTATTAAACAATGTAGACTATTAAAAGAACAACTCGCCAATCAACCCCCACCTCCACCACTTACAACCACAACCACAACAACATCGACAGGAAAATCAAACATCACAGGTGATTCATTTAAATCAACACCCAACAGCATGGATAGCACAGGATCAATTTCATCTGATGACTTGAAGATATCGTTGACGAATCTTGAGCACTGGGTCATTGATCCCAATGAAGTAGAGTATACATTAAAACTTGGATCAGGTTCCTCTGGCAAGGTTTACAAAGGTTTATATAAAGGAAAGGAGGTGGCAGTAAAGGTGTTGAGAGCAATCACCACCCAGTCGCAATTGGACGAGTTTAAAAAAGAATTTCAAATCATGGGCTCCATTAGATCACAATTTATGGTTACATTTTATGGCGCATGCATTGAGCCCAAACTCTGTATGGTGATGGAGTACTGTTCCAAAGACAGTTTGTATCATGTTATGAACACCAAATCCTATGATATCGGATGGGAGAGATTCTTTCAATTCACCATGCAAATGACATTGGGTGTCCAGTGTCTACATAATTGGAATCCACAAATTGTACATAGAGACTTTAAATCACTGAATCTTTTGGTGAACGAAGATTGGGAGTGTAAGGTATCTGATTTTGGTCTCAGTCGTTTCAACACGGCCGACAATTTAGAGACACTCAGTAAAATCAGAGGTACCTTTGCCTATTGCTCGCCAGAGATTGCAAATGGCACCGGTTGTCCCTACACCACAAAGAGTGATGTTTATAGTATTGGTATTGTGTTTTGGGAGTTGATCATCAGAGTGCTCACCGGCGAGTATAGTAGACCCTACTCTGAATACTCTCACATTAAAATGGACTTTCAAATCATGTTAAACTCTAAAGAAGGTCTTCGTCCAACTCTACCCCAATGTTGTCCCGTCGGTCTCTCTAATTTGTATTATCAATGTGTCCATCAAGACGCCGCCCAAAGACCCTCTTGTGAGGAAATCATTGAAACTTTGAATCGATTAAGACATGAATACATGTCAAACAAGTCACACTGGGATTCTTTAATAAAGAAACCCACTCCAACCTCATCTCCACCTATCAATAGCAGCAGCAGCAGTAGAAACAACAGTAGTTTATCAACAACACCCACCCCTACTTCTCCTCCAACAAAAAAATAAATATGAATTTTTATATATATAAAAATATTTAAAATAACTCTATTGATCATATTGGTCGATCATATTTTTCATATTACAATGAGAGATATTTTGAAAAACAGAAAAAAGATCCCCACGATTCACAAATACTTGAAAAAAAAATTAAAAAAAAAACGATAATTTTTTTTTCTGTCGTTTGTCAGCATTTATGAAATTTGATCAATCATTATTAGTATTCATATAGATCTTTGGTGTGATAAAGAGAGACACTTGTATATATAAATTGGTGTTAATCTTAATATTTAGAGATCACATTTATACATTATACCAGAATACATAGATACATAGATATATAAAGAAATAGATACATATATAGAAAAAAAAAAAAAAAAAAAGAATAAATCCACCCACCCACACACCCATATATAGTCTAGATTCATCATGAGTCAGGTCATAGGATATATCGAGCCTGGTGATAATGATGGAAATGAGATAGACAATAGCGATAGTGGTGGCCAAATGAGAAGTGGTTGTAATAGTAATAGTAATAATAGTAATAATAGTAATAATAGTAATAATAACAATAGTTTGTTTAGTAATAGTAATTATAATAGTAATTATAATAGTACTTATAATAGTAATAGTAATAGTAGTTATAATAGCAATAGTGGTATTGATTTTAATTCAAGATATGTGAGTTCTTCATCTGGAATCTTTATGAATACATCTAGTCAACAACAACAACAGCAACAACAACACCAACAACAATATTACCCATCATCGACAAGATCCATTGGTAATAGTGTAGAGTATGATGATATAAACAACAGTAGTTTTATAATCAATGAAGAAGACTATGAAGACTATGAAGAGGACGATGATGACGACGATGAGGATATCTATGAAGGTTTGGATGAAAAGGATTTGGAAAATATAAATATATATCTAAGAAACATAGAGTTGAGTACAAGTGGTAAATCTGTAAATAATAATAATAATAATAATGGTAATAGTAATAGTAATAGTGTAAATAATAGTATAGATTATAGTTTGAAAATCAGTAATAATAGTAATAGTAATAGTATACATAATAGTGCTAGCGGTAGTAATATTCACAATAGTAGTAGTGGTGGTGGTGGTAATATAAATACAGAGGAAAGGAATATTCTTTTGGATAGTAATAATGGTGAGCCTTATCAAGTGCCTCTATCAAATAACATGGTACAAATATTTTCAAATTATACAAATAATGATAATGCAGAGCACCAAGAGATAGACAATCATCATCAACAACAACAACAACAAGAACAACAAGAACAACAACAACAGCAACAACAATCATCATTTTCGTTATCCTTTCAAACATCAAATAATCATTCAACAGAGCTAGATTTGTCAGAACAAGAGTTGGATGTATTTCCTTGGTTGGATCCCAAAGCTATACAAAACTACAAGATTATAGATTTATCATTCAACAATATATCCTCGATACCGTTGGATTCATTTGATAGTTTATTAAAGCTACAGCAGTTGATTATGTTTAATAACAACATACGATCCCTGCCCCCGACCATTGAATCACTACGTAATTTGACAATCCTCGATCTCAGTCACAACCAGATCGAGGAGTTGTGTCGTGAAATTGGTAATCTATCCAGTTTGCGCGAGTTGTATCTATCAAACAACTCGTTGCAAAAGTTTCCGACGACCGGTAACTTGAATAGTCTGAAGAAGCTGATACTCGACAACAACCAGATCAAATCGATACCGCCCGAATGCCTGGAGCCGCTGGTGCAGCTCCAGACCCTGGATCTGTCGTTTAACAACCTCGAGGCGCTCTCGCCCTGTATATCTCGCCTAAAGAACCTTAAACAACTCAATCTGTCACACAACCAGCTCACCGAGCTGCCCTCAAGCGTCAGACATCTGGCCAAGCTCCACAGTCTGGCGTTGGACTACAACCAGCTCACAGCAGTGTCTGACAAGATTGTATCGAATCTGTCGCGTCTGGCTAAACTCACGATATCAAATAACAAGCTGCGCTCACTGCCCTACTCGATCAACCACCTGGACGCGCTGATTGAGCTCAATGTTGCACACAATCAGATTGAACATTTGCCCGAGTCGATATGCTTTTGCTCCAACATAAAGAAGCTCAACTTGACAAACAACAATCTCAAAGAGCTGCCCACCAACATAGGGTTTCTGCAAAAGATGGTTGATCTTCAGATATACAACAACCAGATCTCCTGCTTTCCCCTGAGCTTTCTCAAGTGCCGGGCTATCAGAGAGATTGGCATCGACGGCAATCCTCTCCCCTCGTTTTACCATCTCGGCATCCGTGCCATCCGCTATCACATAAAGAATCCAAACTGTGACGATTTAATTGACTTTGACCAGGTGTCTTCGCCAGTGATACCCGAGAGCGGGTTTACAGACGACGTTGATCAAACTCAGGGTCAATCTTGTTTCTCTTCATCATCGTCTTCGTCGTTGTTGTCTACACCCGGTAGCACAACACCAGCATTGGCGACAGCAACAGCAGCAAACATACCCTTGCTCAAAGACAGCGGATCAATGGATAATATACCAGTGGTCAACATCCCTACCGCGGTGCTAGAGAAACAAAGCAGTTTTAAATTTGTGTCGTCCAATCCAAGAAGCATCACAGAGTCTGATATCAAGTTTAAGCAACACTTGAAGGAACAGCAGCAACAGGAAGACAAGAGCATTGAGATCGACATCACAATAACAAAGGATACCAAGCCGGTCAATTTATTCGGCAGCTCGAGTAGCAGCAAACAAGAAACAGCCAATGAGAGTGGCACAAGTGCCAGTATAGTGGACGCCCCAACAACACCTCCCATTCGACTTAGCAATTCAATTTCACCACCAAGAGCGATAAAATACGCATGGGAGATTGATTTCAACGAGCTCGAGATTGGCGAGCTGATTGGCCAGGGCGGATTCAGTAAGGTCTATCACGGATACTGGCGCAACAAAGAGGTGGCCATCAAACAACTCGAGCTCCAATCCAACAAGACATTAGACGACTTTCGTCGCGAGGTTGGTATACTCAGTAAGCTGAAGCCCCACGAAAACCTCTTGTACTACTACGGTGCCTGCAAAAACAGTAGCTACTGCTACATTGTCACCGAGTATCTCCCTCGTGGATCACTGCACGACCTCTTGCATCGCGAGGGAACCAAAGGCCTGATTAGACTCGATATTCACCAAATCCTCAGTTTTGCCATTGGTGTCGCACTGGGATGCTACCTGCTGTCCACCTACGAGCCGCCTATCTACCACACCGACCTCAAGACCAAAAACCTGCTCGTTACCAACAGTTTGAAAATCAAAATTGCAGATTTTGGTCTCGCCTCATTTGCCAAACGAAAAGATGCCTCTGGTGCCGACCAAAACCGTCTTGCCTACGCCTACTATGCAGCCCCTGAAATATTAAATAGTAAACCGTTCTCTGAAAAATCAGATGTGTATGTATATTTTATCCCTTTTCACTCACTCACATTCAATTATTAATCCAATGCCATATTATTGTCGTCGTATAGATTTTCTTTTGGTACAATATTATGGGAATTAATTACAAATCAAATTCCGTATCATGGCATGGATCCTTATCATGTCAAAGATTTATTAAAGTCTGGTAAGCGGTTGGATATTCCAAACAATTGTCATGAGGAATTTAAATGTATTATAACAGATTGTTGGAACCATTCATCCGAAGAAAGGCCAACTTTTCTGACTATTTATCATAGACTAGATAATTTAATGAAATCAATTTCTAAAAAATAGTAAATCTAAAATAAATTACTCGATTCAATGTGTGATTTCTTTTTCTTACTTTATTGGGCATTTATTTTTACTAAATTCCTTGATTTTTCCTTTTTTTTTTTTGTTTTTTGTTAAATTTTCGCACTTTTCTTGCTCTTTGCAGACACTTTTTTAAATGAAAGTTTAGGTCGATGTCTTAGTTTAGAATTTGATCACACATTAATACAGCATAACAATGAATTGTAATGTTGGTAGTTGTGGTGGTGGCCGTAGCCGTGGATGGCCTTATAGACCAAAGTTGGTTAGCCAAGCATACACTGATATTAATAATGCTATTCAGTATCAAGAATCAAAGACTCTGTTTGCTCATTGGTAAGTGTGTTATTAGTAATCAAAATCATCAAGAAAAGTGAAAGTGTGTTAACACCAATGATATATATTGTAGGGATAGAAATAATTCATTTAGAGACCATGGTGGTATTGTGTTGTCAATCGACGCCAAATATGGCATGATACAGGTTCCGGAATATTTTAAAAAAGAACTGGTGCCCGAAAATATAAGGGGAGTGGTGGTGTATTTCAGATATTCGAGACAAGAATTGCCTAGTCTTCCCACTTTTATTACGCATTTAGAAATTATTTCACCCGATACGAATATAGTATCGGCGATACCATCACATATCACTCATCTCAGATTGGTTGGCAATTGCACGCTGGCCACAACGATTGATATAAAACATATTCAGAGTGTGACAGTGGAGGGCAATCACCTGTTTTTAAATATTCCACGTGGCCTAGTCACATGCACTTACTTGAAAATAGAACCCTCGCACCTATGTCGATATGATATGGAGGCTGATTATCATGGTTTTCCACCAACTGTCACGAGATTTTCATCAAAGTTTGGAATGCTTCAAACTCTTCCATCAACAATCAAACACCTCGAGATTAATAAAAAGGTGTTAGAGTTTGAAGATGTCCCAACCGATCGTTTGGAGACTCTTTCATTTCCCATGGAGTTTCCTGTCCAGATTCCAGCAGAGATTGCTTCGTCTCCATTAATGAATGGTGTGTATAGAATTGGTGACCATAATATAAACGACCCTATTCCAGCACACACTCTTCACTTGATATGGAACACAACCGCACCCATCCCAGCAATCAAAAACGATAATATTAAAACCATGTCGTTTGGTAAAATGTATAATAGATTCATAGCCCCAGACACTCTACCACAGAGTGTAAAGGAAATTCATTTTCTTGGTCTTAACCAATGTTTGGGTAATGTCGTGCTCCCTAATCGATTAGAGAGTTTGTTTTTGGGTCCCAACTTTTATCAACAGCTCTATGGAAACCATCATCTCCCCTTATCACTCCAATGGCTAGAGATTAGTATAGGTTGTGATAAATACTCCAATGCTTGGATATTTACAATTGGTAGTTTGCCTAGATCTGTCACTCATCTAAAGCTGTCGTTTAATATGAATAGAAAGTTGGATAGCCATATCTACTTGCCATCCACTGTACTGTATGTTGATATTGATAAAGATTTTAATGACTTTATCTGTATTATTCCAGAACAAGAGTATTATGCTTGTATACAGGCCCCTGCAAACGAGAATAATAGTACCAATCTTAAAGAGCTCAGAATGTCGCCATCATTCAACCAAGTCATTAAACAAGGGGTTTTGCCAGATTCTTTACAGACCTTGGAAATCACAGGATATGGTCAATCATGGCCAACGACTAATATTATTCCAAAGAATATTAAAAGAATGAAATTAGATTTCAATCTCTTGGACTTTATTCCAATTCATGGTATTGAATATTTAGAGTATAATATTCCACCATATATTCAAAAGATGGTAATTGATCAAACTAGTAGTGGTGGTGAGTTGCTATACAAAGATAATATTCCAAAAGAATTTGATCCAATTACAGGTAATTTCGATAAGTGGGATTCAAATATTAGAATCACTCAACTTATATTCACATCATTTTCCGGTACTATTGTCGAAAGTAGTGGTGGTGATGGTCATTTATATAAATCAATATATCTCAATGAAATCACAATTAAATCATTTAAAACTACTATTCCAATCAATTATTTGCCTCAAAATTTAATCCAATTGGTCATTGAAGATTATCACACTACTTTATCACCAAATTCGTTGCCAGCTTCTTTAAAAGTATTGCAAGTATATAGTTGTTCCAATTTATCACCTGCCCTTGTGATCCCGCCATCAGTAGAGCATTTATCAATTATGAATGAACAAGTCCCGCCATCGATTCTAGTTCAAACAATTAAAAGATTAGATGTTAATTTAGAATCAAATATTCCATTTATAACTAAACCTGTTGAAGTTGTTAAAATGTATGTATTTTAAACAATTCTAACAAAATGTACAATTTATATACTAATCTAATAATTGTCTTAAAACAAATAGAGAGAAACAATATACACCATATAATAAAGCAACTGGTGATATTTTCCTTTATCTTTGGAGAATCGGTTTTGTGAAAAATAAAATATTGGGCCATAACTATCGTTCCATTTTTTCATGCCAAGATGCTGGTGAAATTCCTAGTCATTTGTTATCCAATTTAACTGTAAAGTATTTTGATAAGATGGATAAAAAAGATTTGCAATCAAATTATATTGAAGGTTTAGACATGGTTGAAAAACACACCAAAACTATTGAAATACCTAAAAACGTAAAAAGGCTAAGATGGAGTCATTCAAAGAATCCAGTACCTCTACATATCACACATCTTGATCTGTGGACTTCACTCTATTACCAAAGCTATGAGTTCAACAACTTTAGGGATATAAAAAAATCTTATATACCTCCAAGTGTAACATATCTCAATCTTTTGGATGTACAAAAGATTTATAGTGATACGATTCCAGATACCGTGAAACACCTTGTATTAAAAAATGTCAATTTTATGGCATGTTTTATTCCACCATCAGTCACAACAATAGAGTTTTCGGGCATTGTCGCCTTGTCGTCTGTGAGCCGATCCAAAATTCCTGATACTGTCAAAACCCTTAAATTTCCGACAGAGTCATTTCAAGGAATTAATGGAGAAGTTCATCCAAGTATTTTGGCTAAATGCTCTATCAATGACAGCAAATCGAGATTAAACCGTACCACCAGTATCCAAATTTATTCTAGTTATGGGCCAATCTCGCCCGAGACAACCACTCTTGTTTGGTTAGAGAATAAAATCATTGAGGCTGGTATTATTCCCAACCATGTCAGAAGAATTATATTTGGAAATCAATTTAATCAAATGATTCAACCCAATAGTATTCCGGCAACAATCACCGAACTCAATTTTGGTAAAAATTTTAATCAAAATTTGACCAAAATTTACATGCCACCATCATTAAAGTATCTATCCTTTGGCAAGGCATTTGCTCAAAATATTCCAAAGGATGTGCTGCCTCCCGCTACCACTCATTTGTATTTTAAACAGATAAAAAGTCAAACATTTTCCATATTTCAAGCTTTGGAACACATTCCTCCAACTGTATCACATTTGCAAATCGAAGATTTCATTGACGGAAGGATACCAAATACAATTAAACATCTTAAAATTGGTAAGAGTTATGAGAAGCTCCCATCATCACTATTGAGCGTCCAAGCAAGTGATTATAAAGTTTATTTTTATTCTCAAGACTCTGCTCGACGCAGCATGCCAGAAAAGGAGAGAGTTGTACCACCTACATACCCAAGTGACATTCAAATTGGTCTCGTATCACAATCATTCAACAAGTTCCTTGTCCCCAAATCCCTGTTAACAAATATTGTCTCTATAGATTTTGGAGCATGTTTTAATCAATTCATTTTACCTGGTACTTTACCACAATCGCTAAAGGAACTCAACTTGGGAGAGAGTTTTAATAACCAATTGGCTGTTGGTTCCATTCCAACGTCTGTCGAAAAACTCATAATCTCGTATCCAAACTCTCAACCGTTGCTTCCAAATATTATTCCAAGTTTTGTTAAATCCCTGGTATTTATAAATAGTTGTTATGACCTACAACTTTTAGTCGGCTCCATTCCCGAGTCTGTTGAAGAATTGGTGCTCAGTAAATCCTTTAAAAAGTATATTCAGATTGTTCCAAACAATGTCAGAATCCTGACAATACCATTCTTTGATAACAAATCCTTTACCTGTAATGTTCCATCATCGGTGCAAGAGCTCTTCATAGAGAATGGAACCAATAATAGCCAAGCATTTTCATGTGACCTTGTTCCCCCATCAGTGACCAAACTCTATTTAGCCATTGATTTGCCAACAATCAATATTGAAAAACTCCCCTCTAATGTAAAAATACTCCAAACCAGTGACAGATTATCAAGGGGTGGCACAATACCAAACACTGTAGAATACATCCATTTACATCCTTCATTTAACAGTCCTCTTGAAACAATATTACCTATGAAATAAAGTTATCTTTTAATTTAAAATCATCATGTAAGTTTTCAACAACATCACAAAGAAAGATAATTTATTCTTTTAACTGAACCCAATAGGGTTGTTGTTCTATTAATTGGAATGGTTGGAACTACAAACACCTATGAATATATGAATATTAGAATTCTCAGTAAAAATTTTAACCACAAACACATTTAAATCGTGGTGATGTAGTTTTACAAAGAAAAAAAGAATTGGATGTGGTGTAAAGATAATGTTTTTTAAAAGTGTGTGTACATGTGTGGTGAAGATGTCATTTATGAGAGACATACAATAATAACCAACTCAACACAACGGTATCAATCAAACTACCTTTTATTTCAAATTCAAGAAGGTTTGGCTATTTCTCAACCACCTTATTATTGGTGTTTTTTATTGTAAAATACAAGATAGAAGTTGGATTTGGGTCTTTTAATGAATTGCAGATACGAAAACCTAAAACTATAAAAAGATGTCAAATCATTATACCAAAACATTATTAAATTAAACATTACAATGAAAATGTATAAATACATACTCTTAGTATTATTAGTATCTTTATCTTTTACTCTAGGTAATTAATAATTATTATTTTAAAATATTTGGAATAATAAGGATAATGATATTAATGTATCTATAATTTAATAGGTAAAAAACTAGAATTAAAAAAGTTAGAGGCAGCTCAAACAAACATTATTCCTGCTGAAACTGGTTTATCATGGACAGTTGAGAATCAAACTTTACACTTGGTTGGTAAACGTGAAACATTATTAATTATTGAATTTGGTCTAGTCAATTTAACAAATGCAAAAGTACATGGAATGGATGGAAACAAATCATTGGGTTCCCTTGCTCTTTTAGATCCATCTCAACTTCCAAAAACTGAATCAAATGGTACCAAATACTCTCTAACTGCTTATAGTGTATTATTACCTGCCAATTGGTTAGTAATTAATGCTCAAGTATATTTCACTGCAGATACCTTTGAACCAAGTGATAACAAGACATTATTGGTTGGCTGTGACTCTGAACTTGACATGTATAACCTTCCTTTTTATCTTTTTGGTGCCAATGAATCAACCATTCCATTCTCCAAAGTATCTACCATATCTGATGATGTACGTGATGAACTCTATAATAAATGGCCAATTTCAACTTTAAAGTTTTCAAATCATGCCGCTAAAAAGATAATGTGGTCAACCCTTGTCTTAAGTCCAAACAACACTGCTCCAGCTTTAATCGCAAGAAGCAATAATGATCAAAGAAGCGGATATGAAATTATGGGTTTATTATTTTAAGTTTTTTAAGTGAAATTCGTTCAGTAAATGGTGAGTCAGGTACCAATAATCAAATATATGCTCCCATTATTTGGTTAAACTCTAAAGGAAAACAAGAACCTGCTTATGGTGGTTTAGGTGGTGGTAATGTCGGTACTGGTGATCCTGAATATTCAGGTATTTATTTCCATGAAACTGGTCATAGTATGAGGTAGGTTTTATAATTGAATCAAATACCTTTTGTAAATATCAATATTAAAAACCTATATCATATAGTCTTCCTCATGCAGGTGAAAATTATCCAGATCATTATCCTATGAAAAAGGATCATTAAAGGGTAGTACATTGGGATATGATAAAACACATAAAGAATTTCTTTCAGTTTTGGTTCCAACTGAATCATCTGTTTACAAAAACTGTGCAAGTTATAGAGTTTTGGATGCAAATGGAAAATGTTTTAAACAATCTGCTATGCAGGGTGGAGCTGGAGATCAATCAAAAGGGTATTTCTTTACAATGTATGCTGATTTTGAATGTGGTAAAGTTCAAAGATACTTTGAAGGTATTACCAAAATTGAAAATGGTCAACATGTCTATGATGGCGGTAAAATATTTAAAAACTCCTCCATGCCCTCTGGTTATTCTAGATGGGATACTATTGATAAAAAATACGTTGAAGTTAAAGCCATTACTCAACAAAATGGCTTAAATGGCTTCAATAATAATTTACCAATTAAACGTGATATTATGGTTTATACTATGATTGCTACTGTCAGTCTAGGTAATACTACAAGTGCTACTCAACGTATGTATTATATGTGATATTGGTATCATCTATTATAAATATTAATCATAATTTAAATTTTAGTATATCCTCCACTCTACTATAAAGGAAATATGATTGAATACTATGATCCTACTAATGTTACCAAGTTAAAAGAAATAACTCCCAATACATCCAAATACCCCTGGGCATGTCATGCATCAGGTTGCGATTGGACAATTCGTGCTATCTACAATGACAACAGTGTAGATCATTATCTATTACAGAGAGGACTAAGATCTTGGTTTAAACCAATGGGTGATATTTCTCGGGACTTTTTTAATCCACTCAAATCTAGCTCTTTACAAACCTTTGTCCACAACATTCCAGCTTCTAAAGGTGTTCCCTCAAGATACCAAATTCTCTACACACCATTAGGTTTCAATGGCTTACCATCCAATCCCACTGTCATGTTGGATTACTCTTGCTCAGGCCAAGGTGAATCCATTTCATGCTCACCTTTTTCTTCTCAAAAAACTACTAAAACTAAAATCATTTAAGAAAATAAATTCTCAGGAATCATAACTTCATTCAATGAAATTTATTAATATGTTTTAATAAAGAGGTTTTAAATCTTATCATAATTTCATCATTTTTCACCGAAAAAAATAAAAATAGAAATTTTTTAAAAAAAAAATCAAACAAAAACCAAATCACTAAATTAGTTTATTTATATATATTAAATATGATTCATCATAAAAATAATAATCAAAGTAAAACATTTCAATCAATTGGTAGAAACATCTTTGGTGTTTAAATAGGTGTTAAAATAGTTTTTCTGTAATCAATTTTATGTTGCCTACATTTCTCTCTATTGTTGTTATAGCCATTTTAACTAATAACAGCCCAAGTGTTAAAAGCGAAGCTACTAATAAGAGTAGGGTTAAAGTTACTTTTAAGCAGAGTAGACCCAAAACTTTGTTATCAGCAGTTGATATCAAAGGTAAAAACCATTTGTTGGACAAAGTCGACATTGATAATACCAGCTATTTGATAAAACTATTCAGAAAAAATCACAAATACATTCAAAAAAAAAATGACAAACGCTTTATTGATGGCAAGATTGCATTGAAACCCATGGAGAAAAGCTTGTACTTTATTCAGTGGTCTCATAACAATTGTTACCCCATGATGCCTATAAAAGTCCGAGTAAACAAATTGTAAGGAATTTCAGTATTGAAAAAAAGAGATCAGGTAAAACAGATTTATCTTCCTCTTTTCCGTAATTCAATTGATACATTTTTTTATCGTCTTTGTCTCATTCTATGATTCTTTGGTTTTCAATCTTTAGTCATAACCTTGTTACAGTAAAAAAATTTGATATTAAAATAGACTTTTGGTCTATTTGATTAGAGAGAGTAAAGGATATAAGTTATCATTTTCACATGAGGGAAGCTGGTAAAATTTTTCTTGGATAATTCTGTTAAAGGAAAAAAAATCTGATGATATTTTCTATTTTTTTTGTCAAGCTTTTTATTCCCCCTACAATATTTATTTATTTGCACATCTCGGTGTGTCTTATAAATTATTAATAGTGGATTAGAATAATATGGAAAATAATAATATATGTATTATCACAAATTCAATCAAAGAATTAAAGTTTTCAGCGTTGTTTAATCAACCAATCAACAATAGTATTCTACCCAGAGATTTGCAGGCATTGGAGATCAACAGCGGTAGTATTGACGAGGGCTATGAAATTCAAATTCCCAGATCGATAAAGAGATTAGTGCTAAACTACAAATACATTAGTTTTATACCAGTTGTGAATAACATAGAGTATTTGGAATACGATATACCACCCTATGTGGCGAAAATAGTGATCAAAAATAGCGATAAACAACTGGTGCTTAATCATCAATCGATACCCAGGGAGTTTAATCCAGTTAGTGGTAACTTTGATATAGAGACACAGGTGTCTATCGATGAAATCATTTTATCAGTGTTTAATAGTCACGGTAGATCACAGCGAGAGGGACCTGTAGTGAAAGCAAATTTTCAATCACAGGGTCATTTGTTTAAGTCCAGCACAAAGAAGCTAAGCTTTACTTCTTTCAGAGCATTAATTCCCAACGGTTATCTACCTTGTGCTCTGGACGAGTTGGTAATAAATGATGATAAAACCGTGTTAGCGGCAGATGCTGTACCTCTGACTGTGAGGACTCTGACACTCAAGAGTAAGCACAGTATCTTTGTTGGCTATAGTGGCGACAGGGATTTCAAATCAGCCATTCCCAAATCTGTAGAAACATTACATGTTGGCGGTAACAAGCTTGAACCCAGTCAAGTTCCTGCACATGTAAAGGAGATAAAGGTGGACATGGAGGCAAATTATTCATACATCCTCAAGCCAACCATCGAAGAACCAAAGTAAGTAAACAACAATGGAATGAAACAGATCATTTCTTTGCTAACAAACTATTGTTTGACAGGGAAAGACAATATCCACCTAGCAATAGAGCAGAGGATCTCTTTCTTTTTATTTGGAGGATCAGTCGATTGAGGTCACAAATATTTGATCACAACTATAGAAATGTATTCAATCCACCTGAAACAAGCTCTATAACACCCACACATTTGCTCGAGCAACTGACTATCAATGATATAGAGTACGTCGCCAAACTCAGACACTACATCGATGGTATTTCGTATGTTAATATTGGCTCCTATTATCATTTGGTGCCGGCTAGTATGAGGCTAAAGTATATCAAATTGCCTGGATTATATAAACTCCCACAGCTGCCATCTACACTTTCGCACATCACCATCCAAGAATA
The DNA here is from genome assembly GCA_000277445.1 of Polysphondylium violaceum. Taxonomy (NCBI): domain Eukaryota; phylum Evosea; class Eumycetozoa; order Dictyosteliales; family Dictyosteliaceae; genus Polysphondylium; species Polysphondylium violaceum. Next base: position 1,595 of record AJWJ01000485.1, on the reverse strand, counting down.
CAACAAACTTCCTCTTCAAAGCGACTATGCGCTGCCACCTTCTGTAACATACTTTAATATAAAAAAGATCGCTGTCTTCCACCCAGGTATAGTCCCTGCCAGTGTGAGACATCTTGTGTTACCCAAAACCATCATCCTTCCCTACTCTATGCCACCCAACCTCAAGATCCTCGAGTTTCACAGTGATGTGTCCATCACCTCTATCAAGCGACACGACATTCCATCCACCGTGCAAGAGGTCATATTCCCAATCGAGGCGTACCAAAACCTCAACGCAAACTCCAAGATCCCTGAGTTTATTTACGAAAAGACCTCTCTAAAATTCGAGATCTATAGAAAATCGACGGTGATCTCGCCTCGGACCAACACCCTGGTCTGGCTTGAAGACACAATAATTGAAAAGGGCGACGTGCCTGACCACATAAAAAGGATCATATTTGGCCACAAGTTTAACAAAGTCATCGTTGACGACTCAATCCCAGCGACCATCACAGAGCTCAACTTTGGCAAGTCTTTTAACCAGGGTTTTAAAAAGCTCTACCTCCCTCCCAGCCTCAAGTATCTGTCGCTTGGCAGCTCATTTAATCAGGCAGTGACGGAAAACTCGCTGCCCTATGGCCTCTGCCGTCTTTCGATACCCAACACACCAAACAAGAATCTGGACTTCACATTTTTGCCAGAGACGGTGTCTCACCTGTCGCTTGGCACGAGCAAGGGCGGCCCCGTGTGCCACACCATACCGCCCACTGTCAAACACCTCAAGCTGAGATGCAGCGATACGGCCCCGACTCCCATGATCTCACTGCCCAACACCCTGCAATCGTTGTCGAGCAAATACACATTATTACAATTTTTCGACCCCAAACCGTCCGAACAAGCGACAGGTGGGCCAACACCAATCGAGGCACCAGAGACGTACCCAGCCCATCTTAAGGTCCAACTCTTGTCGAGGTTCTCCAAATTCATCAAACCCAATTCTCTGATCCCCAACATCAACTCTATCGAGTTTGGCAACTCTTTTAACCAATACATCATCCCCAACACATTGAGCCAATCTCTCACAACGCTCGACTTTGGCTACCTGTTTAATCGCCCCCTTCAAAAGGGCTGCATTCCATCGTCGGTACAAAATCTCTCGTTAGGCGACTCTTTTAATCTGGCTCTGGAGCGAGGAACCATTCCCTACGGTGTCAAACAACTCAACCTCGGCCAATCCTTTAACCAATCCATCGAGGGCGGTGTGATTCCCGATAGCGTGGAAAAACTAACAATTGCCTATTTCGGCAACGCCGGCATCATGCAAGCGATTCCAAGTTCTGTAAAAGAGCTAATGATAGAAAAGGGGGATGGACAAGTCCCCAAGTTTTCTTGTGGCGCCCTAGAGCATTTGTCCATCGCTACATTGGGTTTTAATCTTGCCCTTTCTATTTGCCATGTCGATCGACTTCCCTCTACTGTAAAAACCCTTTTATTACCAAACGATTTCCATGGCCAGATAAGAGATCATGTAGAATCACTCGCTCTTCCTCCGACTTTTAACGGAACCTTGAAAATCAAATATGCTAATCTCTTTAATCACTAAGAAATGCTTGTAA
>AJWJ01000484.1:0-18061 GCA_000277445.1 Polysphondylium violaceum | reverse complement strand
AAGATTGTAAAGTTAGGTTTGTAATTAATCTTTTCGATTTCCAATTCAAAAAAGTTATTTATGTAGTGTTTTATGGGTGGGAAAAAATCCAAATTTCCTAAATCCAGATTCTTTTGATTGTTAATCCATATATTAAGTCTAAACAATTTTATTTTGGGACCAAATATATCCGTTGAATCTAAGATTGAATCAAATGACTCAAGAACAGATTTTTCCCTTAAATCAATTGTATTCTTGTTTATCAATATTACAATGCATATTATTAGTAAAATGGGAATAATATGGTGAGATATTAAACTGATTTTTCTACTGAAAAATAATTTGCTATTTTTTTTTATCTTTTAAAATATATGTTAGAAGTGTTATACAAATTATCTCTATACAAATCCACATACAATAGATTTTATCCCTATCATTATTGAAAAAAATTTTTCTATTATTAAAGGATAAGCTTATTAGGTATAACAATAATTAAATAGAGTGAATAAATTTCGTACAAAAAAAAAAAGAAAATGTGTTTTTAGGGAAAAACATACCCACTTTCACACTAATGTAAATTGGACCTATTGTAAAAAACAGTTGCTGTGAAAGTGGGTTAATTTTCCTACATGTAAAATAAGTGGTGAAATCAAATAACAAGATTCATCTTGAGAGGAATGATAGTAAGGATTATGAAATTTTCAAAAATGATAGGGATTTTTATTTTTAGAGTGATATTTTATTTACACCCACTCTTTTCATATATTTCCTTGTATATAAAAGATAGTTCTTTATAAAAATATGTATAAAACCCGTGGTATTTTGTCTAAAATGAGAAAAGAAATAAAAACAACACTGAAAAAGTTTTAGGATTTATATAGATTATAAATAAATAAATAAAAGATTTTATAAATATTAAATTTATTGATCATGAGAAGCAATAAAACATTCCTTGTGATAATGCAAAAAACATTGTTTACACTTTAAAGTTGAAAGAGTAGTATTCTGATTATTTTGACTATTTAAACTACTTTGGATTGGGAATTTACAAGAAAAACATTGCTTCTTTTTGGTGCTATTGACAAGGGAGTGAAAAGAAGTTGGATTATAATTTGAAGAAGAGGAAGGAGAAGAAGGAGAAAAAGAAGGTAAAACGCTATTTGGTTGTTGTGGTTGTGGTTGTTGTTGTGGTAATGATGGATTAGGTGAAGAACTTTCTTCACTATTGCAAATTTGTTCAGTGAGTACTTCAACAAATTGAGGAACAGTTGTATGGCATTGACGATATTTGGTAAAGAGGTCAATGGCATTGCTAAGACCGTATTCAAGAATAAGATTAAAAGCGGCCAATTCCTTTGTTGAGTTTCTGTGTTTGACTGGAGTTTTAAATTTAGTGGATTGAATAGACTCGATGTCTTGACGGGAACCGAAAAACAATTCAAATTGATAGGTGATATCTTTATATAAAAGGTTTTGAATATTATCTAAAAGGTTTGGACTAAGAACATGAGAGAGACTAGATTTGATTTCAAAATATTTGTTTCTAGAGAGAATCTTTGGAATCAAAGAGACACCGGGGAAAGCCTTGGCTTGTGTGGTACTCCAGTAATCAGAGATTCTATCGAGGGAGTGGGAATTTATAAACAAAGAGACAATGATAAAACTTTCAATGGTTTTGGATGTAATTGGAAAACGACTTCCAAGATAAAAAGTTGAAGATGAATTTGACTTTCTAATATTTGAAATCTCCATGGTTAAAAACTCTACGGTATTTTTGAAAATAAATTTAAAACATTCTAATGGTGTAATATGACTTGACTTTAATTTTGAAAAAACTTGACCATCATTGTTGGTGTTGATATAGTTGTTGTTATTGTTGTTTATATTACTTTGGGCTATTGATTGATCAATGAGTTCTTTAAAAATTTGATCTTGATCAATATTATTTACACTATTTACATTAAATTGAAAAGATGATGGAGATGAACGTGGTGATGAAATTGGTGAAGATGAATCTGATGAACATCTTGATGATAAATTATTCAAAGATGATGATGGGGAAATATTATATAATGGTTGGTTTAATAAAGTTGGTGAAGGACTTGGTGAAGATGATAGAGTTAATGGGTCATAATATTGATTTGGTGATGATGGTGAAGAGTGTGAATTATTATTATTGTTATTATTATTATTATTATTATTATTGATATTATTATTTACTATTGTTTTTAATTCTTCAATTAATAAATTTGTACTACCAATATCTTTCTTTATACAGTTGTTGTTATTATTTTTATCTTCAAATATATTCCTTGAGATTGATTTTTTATATGGTGAAAATTTAATATCATTATTGTTGCTTTGGTTGTTTATAAATAATTTTTGTTGTTGTGTAATTTCTTGTTGTTGTTTTTGGATTTTTTGTTGTTGATGATGAATTTTTTGAGTGACCTCTTGTTGTTGTTGTAATAATAATAATTCGATGATAAGTGATGGTGGTGGAATTAATCTTCTAGAGATCATAAAATCGTTGTCTTTTTCGCTAAAGGTCAATAATGATGGAGTAGTCTTTGATGATGGACTTGAGATGGGCGAGGATGAATTTTCAAAACTATTATTATTATTATAATTAAATGGGACCATATTTTTCTTGGTATTATTTGATTCGGAATTAACTGGATCAAATGGAAATTGAAAAGATGAACGAGATGATAAAGTATTCATTTTTGCTTTATATATATATATATAAAATTAAACTATTGGGTGGGAAAATAAAAAGTTAATAAATAAATAAATAAATAAATAAATAAATAATATGGTTGAATAAATAAAGAAGAAAAAAAAAAACACAATCTGATTTATATAGAAAAAAAATATGAAATTATTGACACTAAACACAGATTTAAATAATCTCCTATAAAAGGTGAAAAACAGGATCGATTGAACAATAACAATCACAAAGTGATTTTCATTTAAAATATTCAATTTCCAATTCAAATAGTCGATTTAATGGTACGGGGGTTATGTGTGTGTGTTGTGTGTGTGATCACTCCACACACTGGTGTAGGTGATTGTGTGATTCTTATTTTGGTGGAAGAATCAAAAAAAATATATATAAATAAATCACAGGTGTGATTGAGTGGTGATTAATTTAGATTTATTGGTTGGTGATAGAACAAAAATTGGGAATATATTGGTTGTTTTATCCCAAACAAGTTAAAATTTGAAAATCGCAGTGAAATGTTGCGATTGTGTGTTTGGTATGTGTGTGAGTGAGTGTGCTTATTATTAATAGATTAATAGAGCTCTTTATATATAGTGACCACTACGTGTGTTTGTTTTAAAACACACTACTACACCCTTTTTAAAAACAGGCCCCTTTTTTTGCATTTTTATTTTTTTAAGGTAAGATGGGGTCGAAAAAATTTTCTTTTTTTTCTGTTTTTATTTTTAAAAATAAAACCGGGGGTGGGTGGTGAGGAAGGGTAATAGAGGCAAAAAGTGGTGGTATTTGGTCGAAAAAAAAATAAAAATAACACAAACATAACGCAAGTGATTTGGAAAAGGATGTATGTGTAAGTATGCATGTATGATAAAAATAGATAATGATAGCGCCGCCGTACACACATACTTGATTAAGCAAAAGTGGGTACACTCTATTTTTTAGAGTATGTATGAGAGCTTATTTTGATTGATTGTGTTTTTTATTATTAATAATAAAAAGAAAAGAAAAACAAAGACAGGGAGAAAAAGGGAGGGTTATATATAATCTTATTTTTACACAACGAATGCGTGGTGGGAGAGCACAATTTCCTATGAAAATAGAAAATAAAAAAAAAATTCACAAAAAATACTTTTTACTGTTGTGATTGTTGATTACCAAAAATAAAAATATATGTGATTGATGCGCACTGGGCGTGGTGGTGTGATGGTGTGATGGATTTTAGAGTCGGGTGTAAGATGTAGATGAGTTTATACTTTTTGTCTATATTTGCAGAGATAGCAGCAGCGATACAAATAAATAAACAGCAAATTATTTTATTATTATTAGTTTGGATGGTGTTGGAGTTGATGATGTATTAAATTGAATTGGAACCAAAAGATTTTGATTCCTGTATGGTGGTGTGGAATCGAAAATCCCAGCTCTAATATTGGGAAAAGACAGATGGCGGTGGCGTCTTTGGTGAGAAAAAGAAGCACGAAAAAAAAAAAGATAAAAAATAAAAAGAAGAGAATGCGAGGATGTGATTTCGACCTTTTGATCAGGTTGGGTGGCATGCCAAGCTCGACAATCTCTTTTTCTTTTCCAAAGGCAATAGACTAAAAATCAAAAAAAAATGAAAACTGAAAAAAAAATGAAAAAAATGTTTTTAGTTCTAAAATGATCTTGGGAAATATCTAAAATGTTTTTTCGCAATTTTTTTTTTGCAATTTTTTTTTTTTTTCCTCGGGCAAAAAACGTGTGACGAAAAAAATTCCCTAATTAAAGTAGATATTTTTGATTGGGCACAGAACAATTGGTAACTAAATATCAAGAGATACTTTGTAACAATCTTGAGAGAATTTAGGAAAAAAAGAGAAATTTTCAGAAAAATGGCTGCTGGTGCCATCCGGCACAAAAGTGTACTGGAAGTAAAAAAGGAACATGGTTCTCTCATTCCAGCATATTCTCTTAAACACTATAAAATAAGATGTGATGTGAGGTGACTCTTTGATTTGCAACAAACCACAATACCAAGTGCTTGTTGGTTGTTGTGATAGAAAAAAAAAAAAAAAAAAAAAAAAAAGAAAAAAATAAAAAGAAGAAGTTTTTTCGAATCTAGATTTTTTTACCTTTTGATATCTTCAAAGTTGTCTTTGTTTAATACTAGGCTGAATTTAGTGTTGAACCACACACATACAATTCTGAGGTGAGTGATTTGCTGGGTTGGGAAAAATGAAAAAAATTAATTAAAACTGAAATTTGTGCAAAGGAGACCTTGAGAACCACAGAGAAGAAAAAAAAAAAAAAAAAAAGAAAAAGAAAAAGAAATAGAACAAAGATAGAAAATCGATTAGGTGGTGGGAATGAAAATAAAATAAAATAAGTAAAGTGGGGAAAACTGTACTATTGATTATTTGTGTGTTTTAATGATGATTAATAAAAAAAAAAAAAGAAAGAAAATAATACTTTTTATTCTTTGACCTGATCGAAAATAAAAATAAAAATCAAAATAAAAATTTAAATTTTGTTTCTTTGGTAATTAGTCCGCCACCTCGTTGAGAATCGTAAAAATACGATGATTATTCTTAAGGTGGGCTTAAATAAAATTTTAAATAAAAAGCTAGATATTTTTAGACCCTTGATGATTCCGGACACTTGCAGATATCTAGAAAGAAAAAGGCAGCCAATGTCCAATAAAAAATAATTAATTTTATAAAAACTTTTTTTTTTAATTTTTTATTTTTTTATTTTTTCGCATGCGAATAATAAGCATCACTAGGGCCTTTACTGGGGGCTTTTTAGGTGAGGGTTTTAAGGTTTTAATAAAGATTTTTTGGGTCCCAAAGAATCTTTGCTGTTCCCTGATCAAAACAAAAAAATACCAAATAATAAAATTTTAAATAAAAAGGGGGCAGAAGGAGGACTTTTGATTAAAATGTGATGCCCATACACCGCCACTATGATTCATCACGGTGGAACCGGGTTGTTTTTTGGCTCCCTCAATGATGGGTAGATTTTTACATAAAAGAGTTTATTCGATAATATTAAAAATCTTGGCCTAATATAAAATTATGGCGAATCTTGGCCCTAAATCGGTAAAGAAGGCTTCATTTTACTTATTTAATTTTTTTTTTGATCAGGGATTTTTTTTATTTTTTATTTTTTTTTGCACACAACGGGATTTTTGTCACACAATAATGTGAAGGGGTGCAGGGGAAATTAATAAATAGCCTTTTTATGAATCTCTGAATCAAAACAAAACAGCGAAAGAATGGGTTAATGGAACCTATAAAAATAAATTAATATCCTCTGATTGTGGTGGGTGCTTTGAGGTATGAGTGTGGCTTTGTCAACTTGATTCGTTGAGAGACAGCTCATGAGAGGGCATTTTCAGATCTTTATATGAAATAAAGGTGACCTTACAATAGCAGAAATGGCCCATTTAGGGTTTGGTGACGATTTGGTGCTGAGCAAGACTACGAGAATGTGCACAAAGAAGGTCTGGAATGACTCATCATAAAAATCTAAAAAATCTAAAAAAAATATCTATAGGTGAAGAGGATATTTTCAAAAAAGATTTTTGCCTAGATATTTGAGAGGTTTTCAAATTTCCAAAGAGTGCAAGGAAATTTGGAAAAATATCAAAGGATTTTTAGCAATTAGAATAAAATTGCAAAATATCCTCAATGAATATCAGAGCTTCCATGTGATGGTGCAGGTGTGAAAGAGTTCCACTGCTTAAATGGTGCAACGTCATCACCCCGCTCATCTTTAACTATCACCAAATTTTATTTTTGAAATAAAATTTAACAAATATCAAGATAGTATTTTAAAATGTTCTTTACCAATGGGGCTAGGCTTCGAGAAAACAAGAGTTGCAAAATACTTTTTTCAAGTGGATTTTATATTGATAAAATATCATTGACTAATAAGGGCATTGAAAATGGGCAATGTTAGTGGTTATTTATCACAGCGCAAGAGATACCGATTGATGACATCACTCAATATACATACCTTTTAGCAGTGACGTCACAAGAGAGATTGAATCTTGGAGTATGTTTCTTTTCATTTCCAAATGATCGAAAGCTGAGCAGCGGTGGTGAATAGTTTCTGTGGAAAAGTTTTCTTTTTTTGCCTCTTTTTCCACAAGAAGTGTCTGTGAATGATTCGTCGTATTAGGACCAGGGTTCTCTTGAATAAAATTTAAATTTATCGGGGGAGAGTTTAGTTGAAGAGTATTTGGAATTACCAAAAGAGATTTGGCGAATGTTTCCATAGGATATCGATGTATGGTAGATAGATGACTGGCTCTCAAATAAATATTTTTTGATAGAGTTTCTTCGCAATAGCCCTCTCCTTTGATATATATATTTTCTTTTCTCCCTAGAACCAATAGCAAATTCATTATTAAATCATCAGCATATCTTTTAAATTGTTGATTTTCAAGTTTAATATTTGATTGTAATAGTATACTATTTTGATTTGTTGTTGGTAATGTTGATTTAAAGTAATAATAAGTTGATGGTTGTATTATTAAATTACTATCATCTTGTTCATCATCACTATTATTATATATTTTAATTTGATTTAATTTACCAAGAGAATCTTTTGAATATAGTGGATCTAGAGAGTAATGAATGGTTCCATTTGATAGGGCTGCAATCTTTTCAAATAGTTGATTATTGTTGTTGAAAGAAATAGCAAGAATACCCATTTGATCCAAATAATGTAATGCAATAGGATCAATTTCACCATTTGAAATTAAAACATTTACACCCAATTCTTGTTTCCATTTGGTAATGTATTGCTTGAATAACAATTCTTCATCTCTTTTAAATTTAAATAGTTGTAAAGGATTCTCAAACTCTATTTGAATTTGAAATTTAGATTCAATTTGTTTTTGTTGAAAAGGTATACCTAGTAATAGTATTGTTGCATTATTGAAAACTTGTTTGCCGAAACTACTAGGTGTTGGTATTTCACATACTAATCCATCGTTTATAATTTGAACCTTTTGTTGTTGTTGCTGTTGTTGATTCGATATCATAGTGAATTGTAATGAATGTATTCTGTTTTTAAATTGATTTTCATTTTCAATTATTAGACTATTGTTGTCCAATAAACTAGTGATAATGGACTCTTTAATTAGCTGTTGATCATCGATTGATATTAAATTACTCTGCACAATTGTATCAAATATGTTGATTAATTGATGTCTATCCAATGGATAAGTAATATTTATTTCCAAATATTCCATTTTATTTAATTCATCTAAACATATTTCTAATGCCTAGATATTGATGTATGTATTAATATCAATATCAATACCGTATACATTTATACAAATACATTACTTTACTATAACCTTCTATAATAGTATTTATATCTAAACCCTGGTAAATAAGATTTAATGAATTTTCAAAAAGTGTTGACGAAAACAATAAACTAGATGAAACACCGCCATACAATAGGTAGCGGGTATTTATGAAATACTGCTTAATAAGATTTCCAATAGGATGTTGAATTTCAAAGTATTTTAATATTACATAACCATCTGAACTAATTATAATACTAATCATTGTCTTGTTAATAACAAGATATATGAAGGATATGATCATATAGCTATATTTACGACTTTGTATTGCTATCCACTATTATCTTTGATTTACCATTGGGACCAAATGAATCTAACACTGATTGGGAAATTGATTTCAATATAATTGCATTTGATCTAAGAATATCTAAATTATTCATCACTGATCTCTTGTGCAATGAAACACAACACTTTTCTTTTTTATTTTTTTTTAAATTTAAATTTTTTACATTTTTTGTGTAAAATGACGATTTCCATCAAAAAAAAAAAAAGAAAAAAAAAAAAGTAGAAATAAAAATATAAATGGGATATTTGGGAACTTAAGTTTAAGTATCTATACCTACACACATATATATCGATATGAATAAGACTATTATAAATAGATTATTAGTAAATAGAAATAATAATCATTTATTCAAGAGAACATATTCATCAGTTGGTAATAAAATACCTAGGGATCCTAAATATGCAGTTATAAATTCAAAAGATATAGATTACTTTAGATCGATTTTAAAGGATCCCAATCAAATATTAACCGATAAAGATGATGTCGATCCTTTCAATTGTGATTGGATGAAAAAGTTTAAAGGAAATAGTCAATTGGTCGTTAAACCTAAAACTACTGAACAAGTATCTAAAATATTATCTTATTGTAATGAGAAAAAGTAATGTGTATATAGAAGATGGTGATGGTGATGATGATGATGATGATAATGGTGTATATTAACGTTCTACTATTATAGAATAGCAGTGGTACCACAAGGTGGTAATACAGGTTTAGTGGGTGGCTCAGTCCCTGTCCATGATGAGATTATATTGTCGTTGGCAAATATGAGCAAGGTGGAGTCATTTGACCCAATTACAGGTGTTGTAACAGTGCAGGCAGGATGTATATTGGAAAACATTGAGAATTATCTCGTGCCACTCGGATACACAGTGCCCATTGATTTGGGCGCCAAGGGTAGTTGTCAAATTGGTGGCAATGCAAGTACAAATGCAGGTGGCATTCGTTTGCTTCGTTATGGATCATTGCATGGCAGTATTTTGGGTGTGGAGGCTGTGTTGGCCGATGGCACCGTATTGGACTGTTTGTCTACGCTGAGAAAGGACAACACTGGCTATGATTTGAAGCAATTGTTTATCGGCAGTGAAGGCACGTTGGGCGTGATCACCAAATTGTCGTTTATCACACCACCCAAGCCCACCAGCGTCAATGTTGCGCTCTTTAGCTGCCACTCGTTTGATCGTGTGCAACAGGTCCTCATCCGTGCCAAAAAGCAATTGGGCGACATTCTCTCGGCCTTTGAGTTTATGGACCGCCCCTGCATCGATCTCGTCCTCAAGCACCAAGCCGGCACCCGTGAGCCATTTGACGACTCGACACCCTTTTACGTGTTGATGGAGACCTCTGGATTCAACGAGGTGCACGACGGAGAGAAACTTTCATCGTTTCTTGAATCGATCATGGGCGACGAGCTCATTGTCGACGGATCTGTGGCCACAGACTCTAAAAACATGACCAGTTTTTGGAAGCTCCGTGAAACCATCACCGAGTCCCTGGGCAAAGAGGGCGCCACATACAAGTATGATCTCTCGTTGCCCATCGACCAATTCTATCAACTCGTCGCAGTGATGCGTGAAAAGCTTGACGGCAAGGCTTTGGTGTATGGGTTTGGTCATGTAGGTGACGGTAACCTACATCTCAACATATCGACTCCCAATCAATCCTATTCCAAAGACATGTTGGACATGATCGAGCCCTTTGTCTATGAGTACACGAGCAAACATCGTGGCAGCATCTCTGCTGAGCACGGCATTGGTGCAATGAAATCTCAACATCTTCATTTCTCAAAATCTGATCCTGCAATTCATTTAATGAAGTCCATTAAACACGCCATGGATCCAAACAATATATTAAATCCCTATAAAGTATTACCTCAATAAATATAAAGAAACAAACAATGTTTTGTATTACTTATTACTATACTACTACAATTGTTATTACTACTACTATATAATACATTTATTCACTAAAATTAATTTATAAATTATTATAATAAATATTAGGGAGATGATTGGAGGATTGATGGATGATGAAGGTGGCTCGATGATGATGATTGTATTTATCTACTCTACTCTATACTCTTTTAAGTCACTTAGGCAGGGGCACACTTTAAAATTTCAATAACACCAGAGGTATTACCAAAACCTATTCTTTTCTTGTTTACTAAACGGATTTCTTTCATGACTTGCATTTCACGAAGGGTGGTTACGGCACTACCAATCTTATCATGAGAACCGTTGGGATCGTAATCCCAGCATTCAACCTTGATTGGCTTCTCCATGTTTCCACCGCAAATAGCCATAAGACCAACGGTGAATGGTTGCCATACTGGGTTTTGATTGTCTCTGATGGTCTCGGTTCTGTGAACGACAGACCAATTGGCAGTGGAACCACCACCCTTTTTGCTGTCCTTGACTTTACCAGCATACAATGGGTTTCTTGGCACAGAGATGGTGACAAATGGGTCAGACTTGGAAAACACATCCTTTCTGTCTAAACGAGAGCCCTTGAGATGGAGAATATAGTTTACTTCACCAACCATTGGAGCGGCAACAACACCGACGACGGGTGCGGCAACAACACCAACACCGGGATAAGGAGCTGGGGCGCCGTATGGGGCGGGTGGGTAGCCTGGTGCGGCTGGATAGCCGTATGATTGGGGTGGGTAGCCGGGATAGGCACCATAGGTGCTGGTGGTCGAGTAGGCACCGTACGAAGTAGAGTTCATACCTGGATATCCTTGTGGTTGTGGAGGATATTGTGGTTGTTGTGGTGGGTAGCCTCCATAACCTTGTTGTTGGGGTGGATAGCCTTGTTGTTGTTGTGGTGGATAGCCTTGTTGTTGTTGTGGAGGGTAACCACCTTGTTGTGGTGGATAACCTTGTTGTTGTTGTGGAGGGTAGCCACCTTGTTGTGGAGGATAGCCTTGTTGTTGTGGAGGTGGGGCTTGTTGTTGTGGTGGGAGATTATATTGACCTGGTGATGGACTGTTTTTATTCAAGTTTGGTGCTCCACCAGCGGGTGCCCCATATTGACCTGGATAATTGTTATATGACATAGATATATAAATATAAATAAGATAAATAAATAAAAAAAAAAAAGATATACACAAATTAAAAGTAAAAAATAAGGTGAAACTTTTTTTAAAAAAAAAAAACTTTTTTTCTTGATTTTTAAAAAAAAACCAAACTCCTTGCACAAAAAATATCACATCGACGGAGCATTGTGTCAAAACTCTTCATTATGTGTCATATGAAAATAAAATTTATATAGGTAAATACGTGTGTAAAAGGGTTTATTTTTAAAAGATCTTTTAGATTGAACAACTCTGTTGTTAAATTTATTTCTTTTTGTCATACAACACAAACCTATATGCTTATTTTTACTCCAGCACTGATTTGATTGGTTGTAAAGTTGCTGCATCTTTAAGTTTAAAAGACTTTTCAAGCCAGTACCACTGCAATAGTGTGATATTTACAGAAATAGTGTTTGATGTATACAAGTGATAATAAGAATATGAAGTAATCTAAAATAATCCCTATCCTTTATTTCCAATCTCACACATGTTTCTTTAATTGATTTTATGATCAGTTTATGATATACTTCAATTTTTTTTTCCATCACTAATTACTATCCGGCTTACTCCAGCTCGTCAATCTTATATTTTGGAATTGAATCCGCCACAATTAAATTGAAACCATCTCCAATATCACTATTACCACCCACTCTGAATTTTTTGTTCTAAAACTTGGAAAATGGCTTTAAAACACCCCTTTTTTAAGTTTACTCTGTGTAAACCTGTGTGTGAATATGTCTGTTGGTCATCTCCAATACTTTATAGACCACACCAGTCAAAACCCTCAAAGTGGCCAACCAGGATATTTTGTTCAAATTTTTATAAAATAGTCTAAAATTCGGTGTTTTGACAAGAATTAAGAAATTTAGAAAAAAAAAAAAAAAACACAAATGTCATTATTATTATTTTAACCATATTACCAACTAGTAATAATGAGACAAACATCAAGAGTATTTCTACTCTTAGTTTTGGGAGTATTGTTTATTTCCCAAATACCATCTATTTCCGCTCGTAGAGAAAATAGTCATCCATTCTTTAAAAAAACTAAATTTGATCCAATTCCTCATCACGTTAAATTAGAATCAGAGTATATATAGTATTATTAGGAATGTGCTTATGATAGTGATGTATATACATACTAATATATTGCTGATGATTGTCGTTCAATAGATTAGATGCAGGTGAAACTTTATATGCTTCAAAGTATGTAGATGATCACAAGACAGCTAAAAAGTTGTCATGTGTAGAGATTGGTGCACCATTCACCAATTGTAAGAAATTGGAATCAATTGATTATTCACTTGATGCTACTACCGATCCATTTTCATTTAGTGGATTTATCACTGTCAATGAAACTGATAATAGTAATCTCTTTTATTGGTTCTTTGAAGCTCAAAACGGAAACAAAGATGCTCCTGTAGTATTGTATGTATTGTTGTTGTTACATTATGTAGTTGGATAATATAATAACCCATTGTTTACAATCACAACAACAGATTCCTTCAAGGAGGGCCAGGTGCATCATCATTGTTTGGATTGTTTTCTGAAAATGGACCCTATGCCATGTTACCCAATCTTACCATGGTGCCTAGAAACCCATCTTGGAATACAAACTATAGTATGATTTATATTGATAACCCTGTCGGAACAGGCTTTAGCTTTACAGAGGGAGCATTAAACAGCAACGAAGATGAAATTGCTAGTAATCTTTTCAGTTGTCTCCAACAGTTTTTCAAGCTCTATCCCGAGTACGCTGACAATGAGTTTTATGTCGCCGGCGAGAGCTACGGATCACGTTATATATCTGCATTGGCCTACTACACCATCCAACAAAACTATGCTGGTGTCAACCTCAAGGGCATAGCTATTGGCGATGGTTTTGCTGATTTGCGATCGATGGTCACCCAGTATGCCAACCTTTGCTTCTACACTGGTCTATGCGACATGGTGCAAACAGGTATTTTTGAAATGTACCAAGCCAAGATCATTGCCGCCATCGACCAAGAGCAGTGGCTGATTGCCAACGACTTGTTTACTGATCTTGTCAACGGGCCACCCGACCTCTTTACCAACTACACTGGCAGCTCCAACTACTATGACATCCGTACCAGTTCTGAGCCATCCTATGGCGGTGACTTTGAGACCTTTGTCAACTCGACTCAAATCAGACAACTCCTCCACGTCGGCAACCATTACTTCCAAGACAACGACGACGTCTACAATGCCCTTCGTGAGGATATACCTAAATCCTCCACACCGCTCTACCCTCCCATCCTCTCGAGTGGCATGAAGGTCATGTTGTACAACGGCAACATGGATTTTATTGTGCATCCAACTCTTACCGAATACTTTATCACCACTATCCCTTGGTCTGGCATTCCCTTCCTCTACGAATCTCCCAGAATCATCTGGAGACTCCCCTCTGATCCCTCCAGCGTCGCCGGCTATGTCAAGCAATACCAAAACTTTATTCAAGTCACTGTTAGAGACGCCGGACACATGGTACCTTTTAATCAACCCGAAAGAGCCTTGGATATGATCACTAGATTCATTGAAAACCTCCCATTCCCTTCCTAAATGTATTGATAAACAACAACAACAACAATAAACAAACATATTCTATGTATAGATGTATTGTCGTAGTAATAGTACTATTAATTTATTAATTCTGCCTTAAATATGATGTCAGAGTGTTCAATGTACTTTCGTGCTTGAACAAGACGTAGTTCGTGATACTCTATGCCCTTGGGATTGAGTATCTTTTGTTTAGCTTCGTGGGTGACTTTGATGACGTTGTAGAGGGTCGATACAGCCTTTTCGCAAACCAACGATAGGTCCTTGGGCTCCTTTACGCTCCATGCAAGTAATAGCGAACTAAATAAATCACCAGTGCCTGTATAATAACCTTCAAACTTTGGTCCAACTTTAATTTTAAATCTGTTCTTTTTCTCTTTACCGCTATCGACATCGACACCGACACTGCTTCCAATGACCAATATATCGTTTTCATCTTGAACATTGTTGAATACTAAACTTGTGATAACTATATTCTTTACGCCCAACTCGTGTAGTTTGTCTATGGCCAACAATGCATCTTGAACACTATTGATCTTGATACCTGTGAGAAACTCTGCCTCTGTTTGATTGGGGAATATATAGTCTGCGTTGGGAATCACTTCGTTTTTATAGATGTCGACCAAGTTTTCTGGTACATACAATGCTCTATTGTCTCCCAATACAGGATCGCATACTGTGCAATGTAATATTTATATTTACAATATTAATATCTATACTATCTTATGGAGTCTTTTTCCTCAATCCTAGTATTAACAATCATTACCATATATTAAATTTGGATTTCTAGATTTTAAAGTTTGAACGATTTTTAATACAGTTCTTAATGTTTCGGCATTATTGTTATAACCGGTTAAAACATGGGAATAGTTTGATAAATGATTAGTTTCTAAACCTTGAAACATATCCCAAAGTTTATCTGCTGGTAGTGATTCTCCTCTCCATGATGAATATGCTATGATTGTAATATGTAAATGTTGTTTAATATATGATCCGTAGGTATCTCTATCTGTGTATGTAAATAATGTATGTACCTGTATTATTGGATAAATTAACAGAATTGATTGGATCAACCTCAATCCCCAAGTGTTGAAGTGCAAAAACCGCACATTTATTACCGACATATCCATGTGCTACCCATGATTGGATAGATAATACTCTTGTATCTTCATCCATTTTATTTGTTGTCGAATTTAATACACGAAATAAGGCTTAATTGCGAGGCCCAAAAAACATCTGCGAAAATGGGAAAATGAAAAAAAAATTAAAAAAAATAAATTTAATTAATTTCGATTCCCAGACCTTCGACTGCATTCTATTTATTGGACATGTATTTTAAAAAATGTAAAGGTATATTAATGCCAACTAATGGTGATACAATAGATAGCCAACTTGATAGAAAATATTGTTGAAGATTTTCTATAGTGTCATTGTTATTATTATTGTCTTCATCGTCGTGTTCCTCTTTAGAGACACTTAATATTTGTTTCATTAAATTTGGAGTTTCACAGGGATGTAGTTGGTAAAATGGTATTCCTAATATTGGATGTTCCTTTATTTTATTTTAATGATCATGAAAAACTTTGTTTAATAATATCGACAACTACTTACCACTTGAGAAAAATAGGGAACAATATTATGACTACTCGAATCATATTTAGATAAAGGCAATGTATTCCATATATCTGACCAACTTAAAACAGTGGAGTCTTTTTTATAAACATTTAAATATAATACAGGCACTTGATAACTACGACTAAAAATCACATGATATTCATAAATATGGATATCTGTATCTTGGTCAACACTATTGTTATTGTTGTTATTATTACTATTTACACTACTATCAACAATAGACATATCTATATCATTGTCTTCAATTTGATTATCATCGTTACGAATCGATGATGATGTTGTTGATGTTAAAATACAATTTGCTTTATTTTTATATAATTTTAATACTAAATAACCATCTTCATCTACTCTCTGTCTATGTGTTACCCAACACCACTCATTCCACCCGTTTATCAACGACAATGCCTGATTCTTAAATTCTTGAAAACTAGTCATATGATAACGATGGTGGTGATAACTATATTGAGTTGTGTGATCCGAATTAGATATCTTTTTTTTTGTTTTTTGTATTTTTTTTTTTTCTTTTTTTTTTCAAAAAGGCCTCAAGAGTTTTTTCAAGTCATCTCGTTTTTTTTTTTAAAAAAGTTAGATAGAAAGGATCATCTTCATCTTTTCTATATTTATTATTCAGGATGGAAGGCACTACATCAACAACAACTACTACCACTACTACAAACACAATGACCCCTCCATTGGAATCTAGTAGTCATGCACATCAAAAGAAAGTCTATACCTCTGGTAGACCCCCCTGGTACGACTCTACTGGTAAATTAAAGAACCCTTTGGTTATTGGTGTATGTGGTGGTAGTGCTAGTGGCAAAACATCTGTTTGTGATAAAGTCATTGAAGCATTAAATGTCAGATGGGTTGTACTTTTATCAATGGATTCATTTTATTTACAACTTCCAAAAACAGCTGATCCAGGCAAATACAACTTTGATCATCCAAGTAAGTTGATACCCCATTGATGAGAACATAATAGATAGATAGATTGATAGATATTAATATATATGTAAATAGATTCATTTGATTATGATTTAATGGTTAAAGTCATTTCTGATCTTAGAGCAGGTAAAAAAGTGAATATTCCAAAATATTGTTTTAAAACTCATAGTAGATTACCACATGAAGACACAGTATATGGTGCAGATGTTATTATCCTTGAAGGTATTTTAACTCTTCATTCCAAAGAATTGAGAGATCTCATGGATATTAAAATATTTATTGATACCGATGATGATATTCGTCTTGCTAGAAGATTAAAAAGAGATATCGCCGAAAGAGGTAGAACTCTAGAAAGTGTTATTACCCAATACAATACTTTTGTTAAACCATCATTTGATGATTTTATCTTTCCAGTATGTATAAATATTTATATTGTAGATCTATATATATCTATAGATATACTAATATACACTAAATAGTTGAAAAAATATGCAGATGTTGTTATACCAAGAGGATCAGATAATGTTGTAGCTATTGAATTATTAACTCAACACATTAGATTAAAATTAAAAGAAAGAGGTTTTGAACCAGAAAACAACACTCAATCATTGGAATCTGATGATCTTTTATTAAAGAGCTCAACAGTTCCACAAAATGTTCATATAATGAAAGAAACCAATCAAATCAAAGCCATGCAATCCATTCTCAGAAACAAGAAAACCACCGTTGGTGATTTTGTATTTTATTCTGATCGTTTATGCAGTCTTTTGATTGAAGAGGCACTCACATTTTTACCATTCACCGAAAAGATTATCATCACCCCCACCGGTACCGAATATAAGGGTGAAAAGTTGGACTCTAAATTGGCAGCACTCATTGTTTTACGTGCTGGTTCTTGCATGGAACAACCCCTTCGTTCCATTTGCAAAGGTATCAAGACTGGCAAGGTATTGATTCAATCTGACGAAAAGAAACAACCTCATCTTTTCTATGAAAGATTACCAGATCTTACAAATTCCCATGTATTGGTGTTGGATCCATGTATTGCCTCTGGTTCTAGCTCAGAGATGGCCATTCGTGTCTTGTTGGATCATGGTGTTCCCGAGAGCAAAATTGTTTTTGTCAGTGTAATTGCCTCACTCAAAGGTGCCCAAAGACTCTCCTATCGTTTCCCAGATGTTAAATTTGTCATCTCTGCTCTTGATAAAGATCTCTCAGAGAAAGGCTTCATTTTACCAGGTATTGGTAATTATTCAGATAGATATTTTGGTACTTATTAATAAATAATCATTAAAATATATATTAGAAAAAGGTACAAGTAATAGTGTATATAAAATGATATTTAAGTATTTATTATATTCATATCGGATAAAATTAAATGAGAGTATATATGTCGAGTTTAGGAGTTCTGAAAGATGATTTATATTTTGATCGGTTTAGTTTTTGGATTGTCGTTTAAATCGAATTTTGAAATTATATGTGGATATTTTA
>AJWJ01000483.1:0-18083 GCA_000277445.1 Polysphondylium violaceum | reverse complement strand
TTTNATTTGACTTTTTTTTTTTTTTTTTCACTTTTTTGTTTGTTAGACATAGAGTGGCAATGAAACAATGACGATTAGTAACAATAATAAACCAATCTATAAAATCTCAGTCAATCAAGATGGAGGAGTGATTAACTCATCTATTGAAGAATGTTATTCATTATTTTTTCCAAAAAAATCAGGTGGTGATAGTTTGAATTGGATATCAAAAGAGCAATATATTAGAAATGATATTAAATGTAGAGTAGATAAATGTACAATATGTAATAATCAAGATTCACTTGTAAAGAATAATGACAATAGTAACGAAACAACATCAACAAATATGATATTATTAAATGATAATGAAATAAAGAATAATAATAATAATAATAATAATAATAATAATAATAATAATAATAAAAATAGTAATAAAAATATAATAATAATACCAGATATAAAAACAATTAGTAATTATTTAGAAGTATTTGAATTACCAGATTCATGTCTTAGAAATATAGTTATACTCGAGACAGTATTTAAACATATACAATTCAACTCTGGTGCAAAGTTTTTTGAAAAGCTAAAAGCTATACTTAAAACTCCAAATAGATCAACAACTTATTTCAGTAACGAATTGTTTAAAGAGACATTTTTAGATAGAGATTATAATGATCCTTTAAATACTTATCAATCAAAAGTTATTTTAAAATCTGTTGAATGGTTTATAAATCATTTTAATAATACTAGTAGTAATATTCAAATAATATTAATATCAGATGATGATTCACTAAAGTCATTTGTTAATAAGAACAATACGAGTAATAGTATAACAACTTTATCATTAAAATCATTTTTAGAAAAGTATCATTCATTAGAAAAGAGAGAAATAGATTTATATGATTCAATTACAGATGCAATTGCAATGAAAGAATTACAATTAGAAACAGATAACAATAGTAATAATAGTAGTAGTAATTCAATGTTTAATAGATATTTAAATGATGATATATTACAAGTTGAACTTAAATCTGGTAATGCATTTTCAGGAAAGATTCATTACAATAGTCATAATAGAGAAGAAGCATTTGTAAAGATATCAAGTACTACTGGTATATCAACAAAACAAAGTGCAGGTAAATCATTTTATGGTGATAAAGTTTTAATTATTGGTAAAAGAAATCAAAATCGTGCAATTCATGGTGATAAGGTTGGTGTTGTTCTTTTGCCTGAATCTGAATGGTTATCATCTGACTCAATAGATTTAGATCAAGAAACTACAACTATTGATGATGAAGTTCAAGTTATTCAAGATGGAGATAATGATGATCAACAACAACAACAACAACAAAAAGATAAATTAAAAATACCAACTGGTAAAGTTGTTGGTGTATTACAAAGAAATTGGAGAGATTATGTTTGTACAATTGAAAAGAATACATCAATTCATACAAATCATGTATTTGCAGTACCATTTGATTGGAGAATACCCTTAATTCGTATTCCATCAAAGAATCCCCAACAATTACTTGGAAAAAGAATTATAGTTAGAATTGATAATTGGGATTTAGAATCAAATTATCCTGCCGGTCATTACGTTTCAACATTGGGTGAAAGTGGTAATTTAGAAACGGAATTACAATCATT
Organism: Polysphondylium violaceum; assembly: GCA_000277445.1. NCBI lineage: Eukaryota > Evosea > Eumycetozoa > Dictyosteliales > Dictyosteliaceae > Polysphondylium > Polysphondylium violaceum. Next base: position 16,457 of record AJWJ01000483.1, on the reverse strand, counting down.
ATTAACTGAACATGATATCCTATTAAAACCATGGTCACAAAATATTCTATCAAGTTTACCTCTATCAAGTGAACAAGAACCATGGAAAATACCACAGGAAGAATTAAAATATCGTCGACTTTTATATCATCATCATACAATGAGTATTGATCCATTAGGTAGTAAAGATATTGATGATGCTATATCAATTGGTTATTTAGATAATGATAAAGATCTCATTGAAATTGGTGTTCATATTGCAGATGTTTCATTCTTTGTCAAAGAAGATTCACCATTGGATGTTGAAGCTAAAAGACGTGGTACTACTATTTACTTGCCAGATAGAAGATTTGATATGTTACCAGCGGTATTAAGTGAAGATATTTGTTCATTAAGAGGTGGATTTCCAAGATGTGCAATGAGTGTAGTTTGGAAAATCAATAAAAACACTGGAGAAATTGTTGATACATGGTTTGGTAGAACAGTAATTCATTCATCGGCAGAGCTTCATTATCAATTGGCTCAAGATATTATTGATGGCAAAGTTATTGATGGAATGGATCAAGATTCACATGTAACTGGTGGTGGAAAGAATGCTGGTTATAAAAATAGATTATTTAATAATATAAAGATCAAAGAAATTAAAAAGGATCTACTACATCTTTTGACAATATTTCGAATACTTAAGCAAAATAGACAAAACAACGGTGCATTGGATCTCGAATCAATTGAAGTTAGATTTCAATTTAATCAACAATCTCCAAATCAACCTGAAAAGATTGTTTTGAAAAAAGATTTGGAAATTCATTCTCTTGTTGCTGAATATATGATTCTTGCAAACTCTTCAGTTGCTACTCAAATTTACTCAAAATTTCCTTCTTTTTCTTTACTTAGAAATCATCCAAAACCAAATCAAATTAATTTTCAATCAATTAAACCTTTATTTGATTTATGTGTATGTATATATATAAATTAATTAAAACTAAATTTATAATACTAATAGATATAAAAGGGATTTGAATTAAATACAAATACAAATAAACAATTGGCAAAATCATTGAAAGAGGCATTTGATCCAAATGATCCATTTAAAAATCAAATTTTAAAATTAAAAACAGTAAATGTTGTATCAGAAGCTCTTTATTTTTCAACAGGATCAACTTTAAATGGTGTTTCAGATTTTTATCATTATGGTTTGGCTTTAGAAAAATATACTCATTTCACTTCACCCATTAGAAGATATGCCGATATTATTGTTCATAGACAACTATGGAATTCTTTGAGTCCTCAACATCACAGAAACAAATTACAATTAGATTCTTATTCAATGAATTCTTTGGCTGAACATTTAAATCTCAGACATAGAGCTTCAAAAACTGTTCAAAGAGATGCAACTGAATTGTTTCAATCTTTATATTTTCATATGAAACCAAAAGAAAATGTTGAAGCAATTATAACTGATATTCGTTCAAATAGTTTGGTACTATTTATTCCAGAGTATGGTCTCAGATCAAGAGTTTATTTAATTAAAGATGGTCAATATCTTATTCCAGATAATGTTTTCCCTAAAGATATATATGGTGACATCGTCAATATAGATTTCAATGAAACAAATATTTTAATTCAATTTTCAAACTCAAATGTAAAATCAAAACAAGTTTCAATATTTGATCATATTTTGGTAAATATTAAAACTGAGAACAATGATTATCATTTGCCTCCAATCAAATTAGAATTTGTTCAAATAGTAAATACCTCATTTAGCTTTATGTCTAAAAAACCAAAAGAAAAAAAAGAATTATTAAATGAAATTAAAGAACAACAAAGTAATAATAATAATAACAATAATAATAGTAAAGATCAACAACTACAAATCAATAATGATCAAAATATGTATGATTTAATTAAAGATTTTTCTAAAATTGGTGTATCAAAACCAATGGGTGTTAAAATTAATTATTCATTGGGTAAAAGACAACAAACAAATGATCAAAAAGAAAAAGAAAAAGAAATAGATTCCGCTGGTACACGTCAAAAATTCAAAGGACCTTTAAAGCTATGGTCTTTAACACCGAGTCAAGAAAAAGAATATAGAAGAAAAACAGATCAACAAATGCGTGAAAAGATTAGTAAACAATATCAATCATCAAGGGGTGATGATGATGAAAACATACAAAAGATTGCACCAACTCTTTCAACCAAAGAAATTTATAAAGATGTTATTGCCAAAGCTGAACAAGATTTTAGAAAGTCGACTATGGTTGGTAAAAGAAAATAAAATGATACCAGATATTTATTGATAAAATGAGAAACAAATTATTTTATTATTATCAATTCTTTGATTTCATTTTAATTAATAAATTACAAATATTCTTTTCAGCATTTGAAAATGAAGTTGAATTATTTGTAAATATAGTTGTTAGAGTATTTTTATCAAGTTTAATAAATTCCAAAGTCTTTGCCAAAAGGGAATCTGGTGGAACACCCAACGCAGAGAGTACATTGAAAAGGTACTCTATATCATTTGATATTTGTTGAGCGGCAAAATCAGATAATGAAATAATTTCCATAATTGATTGGAGATAAAGTTTTTCAGTGGCCTTTGCGACCAATGTTATCCATTGATGTGCAATACTATCTTGAATTTCCTCTTGTTCTTCTTGTTGTTCTTGTTGCTCTTGTTCTTTAATACTATTATTTAATTCAATCTCTTCTTTATGATATTGTGCAACTATTTTTTGATAAAATTCATCATCATGACTATTTAATGTTTTTATAGGATATTTAATTGCTATTAAACTAGAGAATCTAATAGACTCTTCCTCTGAATATGGATCAAGCTGTTGAGGAATGGTTAAAAGATGTTCTGCTATTAATGTCATATAATTGATATTGGTTGATGACAATGATGACGTAGTGTTTGATGAATTGTTACTATTTAAAAATTCAAAATGAGTACTTGATGATTGTTGTTGTTGGTTTAATAATTGTTGATGAATCTCTACCCATTCTGTTGATACCATTTTAGGTAAATCTTTTAATTTACTCTTTATAAAATAAATCATTGTTTCAAATACAAAATTTTGAGCTAATGATAAGAATGTACATATTTCTTTAAAACTATCTTGTAAAATATATTTCTTTTCTTCCTTACTATTATTATTGTTTGTTGTTAATTTTACATTATTTTGAGAGATTGATTCGAGTAAACTGATAGTTTTTTGAAGTTTATTCAATTTAACTACATCTTGTAAAATTAATTTACGGATAAATGTTATTCTATTTTAAAAAATAAATATATGATATTAGTAATAAATTTATAAATATATATAATAAAACATACAATTGATCAGATTCTTTTGAAAGATAATGAGTTAGGTTTAAATAAAAATTTGATTCAAATGATTGAAATTTTAATAATAATTGGTTAATTGATTGAAGTAATCTCATTGAACCTTGAAAATATTCCCAATTTTGTTGCAAGTTTGTCATAGATTGTTGACTGTTCATTGATGAAGATCGAGAATGAGTTCTACTACCAGTTGTTGCACCACTATTACTATTGGATCTATTATGACCTTTGTCAATCAATGTTGATGGAGATAATGTACCTGATGCACTTGATAATAAATTCAATATATTTGGACTATAAATTTCAGCCAAAACTTTTAATTCTTGAAGAGGATCTTTGAGACAAATGCTTATAAAATCGATAAAGAATTGATTTAAAACATTTAAATAGGAATCTATATCTGAACACAATGTAAATTCTAAAAATCTTTCAATACTAGATTGTAAAATGATAAAAATTTTAGGTATTGTTGTTTCTATATTTTTAATAGTTGATAAATAATCATTCTTTTTCTATCATATTTAATTGTGTTAATGTCTATATCTATTTAATATTAATGATATATACATACAATGATATTTAAATTTTGAATATTTGATTTTAAATATTTTAATTCATATTCAAAAAACTTTGATTGGAAATATTTAAAAGGTTCCAAAATAGTTTTAAATAATTTCTCTTGTTTGTTTAAAGAATCATTAAAGATAGGTGAAAGTGATCTAAGGAATGATAGTGTTGTTTTATAAATAGATAATAAATCTTGAATTTTAACTATACCACTACTATTGGTATTATTTGTTTTTTGATTAATTGCAGAATCTATTCTACTTTGAAATGTTTGATTTATACTATTAAATAAATAAATCAACATATTCTCCAACATTTTTTGATAATTTGTTGGTGTTAAATTATATAACCAACTATGTTCACTATTTAATGTTATTAATACTTCATCATAAAACTTTGATAACCAATTTTGAAATGTATCACCAGAATCTATCGTTGATGTTGTTGTTGTTGTTGTTGTTGACGAATACGTTGGCGATAAAGTACCTGTTGGTGATGTTGATATTGGTGAATTATAATTTGGTGATAAAAAGTTATTATTACTATTATTATTGATTGGTGGTGAAACTATTGCTGTATTATTAATTTGTGTTAAATTTTTAATTGTATAACTATTCCAAAGTGTTTTAAGTGGATCAGATTTACAAGTATAATAGTATTCATAGAATTTCTCTTCCTTTTGTATATTTTGAAATATTTTTAAATATTGTGAACAAACATCTAAATTCTTTGCGTTTAATGCAATAATTAATTGAGGTTTTAGCATTGTTTCTAAACGATCTTGATAAGCAACAAATTTAGATGCCTGTTGTCTAAATTCAGGTACATCATTCAATACTGATAAAGATTGCTTCACTTCTTCTAACTTTTCCGAAATCTTTAAGAAATCATTTGATTGAAATAAAGTATCAACTTGTTGTGAAAAGTTTAATAATTTCTCTGCCTCTTGAAGTGATCTAATTGATTTTTCCATTCTATTTTTAACCAAATCCATTTTAGATATTAATTGAATTGTATTATTTTGATTTATAATACTATTATTATTATTATTATTACTATTTGTTGTGGGGGATATCTGTTGTTGTTGTTGTTGTTGTAATATATTTATAGCTTCTAATTTTTGATTAATTATTTTAATCTTATTTTTTAAATTTAACGATTCATTTCTAATTCTATCAATTTCTCTAATTGCTTTTGGTACGATCAATAAAGATTCAGAAGTAGTATTTTCCAAAGACATATTTAACTCTATCCAATGAATCTGTAAATTTGATAATATATTTGAAGAGACAGATTCTAACAACACCTCTAACGAACTATCATTATTATTATTATTGTTATTGTTACTTAATTTAGCATCATTTTGGTGAGATGAAAAAACAGAATTTAACCATGCTTTTGTATTAAATTCTTTACTACTAAATATTGAATCTATATCTTTATTTACACTCTTCATCTATAGTGTAATCGATCTCTATCTATGGTATGGACAAAGAATGATCTACTCCTTTTATAAAACTTTGAAGATCTCTTTCCCTTTTTTCCCACATCATCAAAAAAAATAAAAAAAATAAAAAAAAAAAAGAAAAAAAAGTAAAGATTTTTTTCAGTTTTTTTTATAAATTTTTTATCCTGTCTCTGTTCGCTTTGTGTGTCATCAAAATATACAGATATTTAGATATAAATAAAGCTCTCTTTTAGAGTAGAGCATTTTTACCAATAACTAACATCAACATTAACAAGAAAAATAACAAAATAATAAATCGATACACATATACACAGTCTTCTCTCTCTTATAAAATAGAATGTCAGTTGAAATATTTCAAATACCTTTTCAATTAAAGAGTTATGAAACATTTCTTTCATATGATGACAGATTAAATCATGTAATTATCAAAAATGATTCAGGTGGCTTTGGATATGTATATCTAGATGATCCTAAATATGAAAGACATAATTTCTCATCAGATAAACAAATTAGAGATGCTAAATTCTCTCCAAATTTAAAATTCTCTGCAATTCAATTCAGTGATTTAGAGATTGTATGTATATTTAAATAATAACAAACAGCAGAAACAACAACAACAACAACAACAATAATAGTAATCACACTGATAAATAGATATCTTTATAAATATATAGACTAATATGTAAATATATAAAAAAAGGAAATAATATCATTTGAATCAGGTAATAGATATGTACAATCATGTAAATATAAATCATCAAAAGGTACAATGATTATTGGATATTTTTGGTCACACAATGAAAACTTATTATTAGTTACCAATTGTTCAATTGAATTATATCAAGTATCAAGTGATGGAATATGTAAATTAGTGAAAGAAACTAAAATGAAGATTACAAACTATGTTTATTCATCAAAGTTTGGTGTATTATTTTTATATTCAGGCAGTGGAAATACAATTCAACCCTATATATTTAGACAAAATTCATTTGACAAGATTCCAAAGTTTACAATTGATCAATCTCAATCGACAACATCATTGAATATGAAGAATCTATTTGCATCAAAGATACATGACAAGGTGTATTGTATATTTGGTGATGATACTTCAATTCATTTATATGAATTAAATTTAGAAACTGTATACAAAGTTAAAACTATAAAGTTTTTATTGGCTGGTCCAAATTCAATTCATTTTGTAGACAACTTAATCATTGTACATAGTGAATTAAAGATTAGTATAGTATATGATTTGAAAATGTTACAAATTGATGAAAAAGAAAACAAAAAGAGTGATGGATTTCCAATATCTGCAAATCCAATGTCTTTAAAATTATTTGATCCAAATTTAAATAATTGTACTAGTAAAGCAACAATAACAAATAGTAATAGTAAAACAGAATATGATAATGATCAACAATTACAACATAATCAAGAAAGAAAATTATCACAAATTAATAATCTTTATAAACCATCATGGGTTTATATAAATCCAAATTATATTTATGATTCATCAAATGGTAATTGGTTTGAAGTAACATTAAACTATGAAAATGTTTCAAATTTTATTCAATTTGATTCACACAAGATTATACCTTTTCTTCAAGATAGAACTCTTTCCTCTGCTAAAGATGCTTTATTAGAATTAATTAAAACAATTATAGAATTCAAAACTGATTCCCTTGAAGGCATTGGAAAGATTTTCGATGAATTAAATAGGGTTTTATTTAATACAACAAATAGAAATAATACTGAACTATTGCAAAGACAAATTTTAAGTAATAGTAATGGTGGTTTAAATAATAATACTAATAATAATAATAATCAAAATAACAACAATAATTCATCATCACCATATGCAAATGAAAAAAAACAATTATCATCTTCAACAAATTCATCACCATCAATTGGTTCAAATAGAGTATTAAAACCAACAACCACTTCAACAACAAAATCAACAATAGAAGATGATCAAGATACTTTTAGTTTAATAGGTCCAACAAATAATTTAAATTTAAATGGTAGTTCAAATAATATACCAAATGGTATTAATAACTTTACACCAATTAAAAACAAATTAAATACACCACCTCAATCACCAAATGGTACAAATCCACCAACAACAGCAACAACAACCACTGCTGGTGGACCAATGGTAATGAAAAGTTCAAATATTAAATCAAGACAAACCAAATATATTTTAATCGATAGTGATGATATGTATGATAAAGTATTCTTTCAAATCTATGAAAGCAAGATTATTATTGAAACAGATAAACTAAAATTGGAAGAAACCACAGCATCACCATCAGCAACCTATGATCCAATCATGAAAAAAAAGAAACTTCAACAAATAACATTGGATTCAAAATATCTTATCGCCATTGTTACAGAATACATTCGTTCATTGAATTTCAATTACTGTAGAATATCAGATAAACTATATGATCTATTGATTAGTTTATTCATTGATAATAATATGTTTTCACAATTACATCAATTCCTTCAATATCATGTCATTACAGATTCATTAAATATTGCCTACAAACTATTGTCCATTGGTGAACAATATCCACCAGTACTTCAATTATCATTGGATATGTTTAAAAGATTAATGAAACCAAATATCATCATTACAACTCTATTGGAAAAAGGACAAGTATTGACTGCAATTAGATTACTCAGAAATATTAGAGAAACAAATCCAAAACTTTATCAAGAATTATTGTTTCCAATTTCACCTGCTTCATTCTTGGAGGAATCTACTCACCAACAAAATGATACTTTATTCTATTTTGTTTTCAAATATTTTGAATCAAATAATCAACATCAAAGTGTACAAGCATCTGCTATGGATAAATATTTACAATTATTTGTTGAAAAGTTTGGCGAAAAATCACTTTCTCCTTTTTATCAACAACAATTAAATATTCGTTATCCAGGTGCAAGTGGTAGTCTCGGAAATAGTAGTGGTAGTTTTATTAATACCTCTAATAATAATACTATGACATATAATAGTTCTTTATCAAATTCATCAAATTCATCTTTAAATTTAAGTGGTAGTACGAATAATAGCCCAAAATTAGTATCTAGTCCATATTAATAATCAACAACAAAAATATCAGATAAATAATCAATCATGCCACACACAACTACTTTTATTATCCGAGTATTTTCCTTTTTCTTCTTTATTATAATAAAAATAATCTTTTTTTTTTTCTTATCGTATTGTGTACAAATTTTCAAAACTATTATGATCAGGTGTATACATATCTTTTTTTTTTTTGAACCTAATGCCACAGGATGTTTTATTTTCTATCATATTTATGAAATTTCTTGTATAAGTAAGTAATCTCATTTTTTTGAACAGGGATTTTGAGAAAAAAACCAGATCTTCAAAATTTTAAAAAATGAAAAAAAAAACATAAATGATAAATAAATGAGAAATTGAAAAATTTTCATACGTGTATAGTAATAAAGATGGAAGATATATTAAAAAACCCACTAGCAGGAAAGAGTATAGAAGGACAAGTTGTTCATTCTTTAGATTTCTCATTAGACACCAGGTTACCACCAGATGCTTTACCCATTGTAAAAACAGTCATTAAAGAGGTAGAACCAAAAGTTGCATTCGTTTTAGACAATGTATTATCAAAATCTGAATGTCTATATTTAATCAATAGAGGCAATGAACTTGGATTTCATCAAGTACCTGGTTATAATCAAAAATATAGAAGTCAAGATAGAATTCTAGTAAACAGTGTATCATTGTCTATAGTGGTATACAAAAGAATATTACCATTTATACCAAATCATATATCCACAAATGAAGGCACAAACTCTTCCTACGCTAGTAATTATTTAGCTGCGCCCAAGGGTGAGTGGGATATCAATAGTTGTAATGATCTATGGAGACTTTGTAAATATGGTCCTGGTGGTAAATTCTTGTCTCACTATGATGGTATCTATGTCAAGGATACTTATAATAGATCATTCTTTACATTTATGATTTATTTGAACGATGTACCAGTTAGTGGCGCCACTCGTTTCCTCGATAAGAATTGTGATACTGCAAAAGTTAAAATTCAACCAAAAGCAGGTTCTGTTTTAGTGTTTCAACATGATATTTGGCATGATGGTGAAATACTTAATGATGGTGAGAAGTATATAATACGTTCAGATATTATGTATTGTAAAAGAGATGATAAAAGAGATGAAGACTCTATAAGAAAAGAAAGAGAAGCTAGATTAATATTAAATGAAGCCATTGAGATGGAAAAATCTGACCCTGCAAAATCAATATCTTTATACAAAAAAGCTTTTGCACTTTATCCACCATTAGAGAAAATTGCTTAACTATATTTAAATCTATAAACTCGTCTTTTCAAGTAAGAGTGTAATAATAAATAAAAACTACTTTTTTTAAAAAATAAAGACATTATAATACATAATTATTTTATTATTTGTTAAACAACAAATGTTAATCTTGGACATCTTATTGATAAGAATCTAAATCTGGTGAATTTTCACGAAGGGTTTGAATTGAATGACCAATAAGAATTGCTTGTTGAAAAATACTCCTCAAACATTCTTTTCTCTTGATAAAGTTTTTAAATATTTTAACTTGATTGTCCTGTACTGTCAATTCTACACATTGCACAAACTTTAGATTTTTAGTTTTGTTTAGCGATACGATATCTCGAATGGGTATCACTATACTTTGATCATCACCAATATGTAATGTAGATGCAATGACACCAATGTGGGGTACAAAATAAATATAGTTTTGAGAGATATTTAATGAACCTGTATGAATATCATATGTACATGAGTAAGATTTCATTGATGTCTCTCCTTCTGGTAATCTTAATTTATGGTTATGTTGTTGATGTTGTTGCTGTTGTTGTTTATGATCTTTATCAGATTCACTTATATTACATTCATGTGGTATGTCGACAGGAGCTACGATAATTTCTTGAAAATCTTTATCATAGGATTGTATAAATTCTTTGTATTTTATATTTGCTAATTTTAATTGTAAATTCTCTTCTTTTAAATGTAGACATTGTTGATAAAGTTCTCTTCTATCTTGGTTCAATAAATCTTTATCTAATTTATATTATATAATGAATATATTTAACAAATAAAACTCTTTTTGTAATTTAAAAAATTAATACCTCGAGTTAAACTCTCTATTTGATGAATTAATTGATCTATTTCTGATTGCATTTTAAATACAGATATTTATTATTTCAATATAGAATATAAAAATTAAATTTGTGGAAGAAAGAAAAAAAAGATCAAAATTGGCAAAAAATGTAAATTTTGAAAAACCTTTAAAAAAAATTTCAAAAAAAAAAGTAAAAAAAAAATATTTAAATTGAGCAAAAAAATGATTTGATAAAAAAAAAAAATAATATTTATTAAACAACAGTCCATTGCTGTTTTTAATGGCAATAACCATATGTGTTTCCCTGTAAAGGTCGGTTGTTGTGGTGGTGGTGGTGTAAAGATTTCAATATTAATAAATAAGCTATCAAATACTTTTGAAAAATCAAAAATAGTGGTTATTGTGAATTGTGACTAACTTTATCAAGATTATCATATCTTGTTGTTATTTTTTTTTGTTCTGAAAAATTTTGCATGTTCATATATACCCAATCTTTTATATTTATACTTTGTTGTCATCCAAAGGAGACCCAATGTTTGGGTGATAATGATGTTAATCATACTCTATGATGATTGATATATTCGAGACAAAAAATGGAGAGATAAGGAAAATCAAAATGTATTGGGTTGGAATATAGATTTTTTTTTATTGTTTTTTATTTTTAAATTAAAATATCAAGAGTTTTGTGTGAAAAATTTATAAAAAAATATAATCATATAAATCGTAATTAGTTTTATAATTGTGGAAATTATATTTATCTCCTCCACTTTCAACTTTGTGCTGGATTTATAGACCATTTTTTAATAGAATAGTTATCTTCAATCAAAGGAATATTTTCTCAGCCAACAACTGTTCCTTTCCACCAATCATTTTTTTAATTAAATGAAAGAGCCCATTTAAAATCATACAAAAAACCAAAATTTAATTTCACTTCAATCTAAGGAACATCAGGTTCAATAGGTGGCTTGTTTGTATTCTTTCTCCATAATTGCCAATAATAAAAAGAAAATTGGGAACTATAGATGAAAAATATCCTGTGTTTGTTGATATCGAATCGGTCTGTACACCGTTTTTTCTAGCAGCGCTAGCAAATTCTTTTAAGTGCCCGTTGTTACCCCATTCACTATCCCTGAGATATTTCCAGAAATAGGTTTTTAAACTTGTATCTTTTCCTTCACTATCATAAATAGAAACTTGAGAACAATAGCGGTCTCTAATTATTTTGGTTAAATGATACAAACCAAATTTTTCAGAGGATTTAAAATCCAAAGTTAGGGTTTCCTTATCTATCAATAAATATTCACTTTTTTTCCAATCTTTTATAATATCAGGCTCTGTTATGAATGAGTGATCCAAACCATTGATTTTATAAGAGAGCCAAATATGAATCAAAAAAATTTGGACCTTTTAAGTCAATAATTAGGGGACTTTGAATTTCTCCCTCATTAGATAATTGAGAAAAGTATTTGAATATACTTTTTCTTCAGTTTTATGTGCACTAAAAGCCAACAATTCCTTTCTTTTGTAACGAAAATTCGGATTAGAAAGATCTAACAATCTTGAAGTTTTCCGATAATCCTCAGTTTGGACTGAACCAATATTATTGATAAAGAAACTATCAAAAGAAATAAGTAAATTCTCATTTTTGTATCTTTACAGAAGATTAATAATAATAAATTTTTATTTTTAAAGAAAAAAATGGTAGTTTTGATTCTTAAAAGAAAATAAAAATCCAAAAATAGCCCAATCCTTTTGGAATTATTGATTCTATTTTTAGGACTTAAAATCTCCCTCCCAGTGGAATCCCAAAATCACAATGGGACTAATTTTGTAACCCCTTCGAGAAAAATATCCACTCTAAAATTTAGAGATTCGACAATCTCTAAAAAAGAGATCCAATTAGAATTTTGCGGTATATTTTTTCAAATCTCCGCCTCAAAAATCATATCCACTGTTTTCCATTTATAAAACTAAAAATAAAAGAGATAAAATGACTATTGTCAATGAAGGTTTGAGAAGTATAGAGTCAGATGGTACTTTTTCTTTTGAATTTGATGGTGATATAGGTAGATCGGTTGGTGGTTCATTTTTTGGCTCATTTGTTGGAATACTTGTAGTTGGCTCATTTGTCGGAGTACTTGTTGATATTGGAGGAATTCCGTTTAAAGGATATTGATAAACACGAGTAAATGTTATTGCTTCAGACTCTGTATTTTCCCAACACCAACTAATTTTTATAAAATTTTTTATATTAGAAAGTATAAATAATCAGAGGGATAGTGATATATTATTGGATTTACATACCCTTTAACTCCATTCATATAAGTTTGATTTTTACCAAAAACCTCAGCTAAATTTGGACGTTCAGGGCCAAAGTATGCATGATATCTTAGATAAGCCCAAGATATAGTATCTTTAGAAACAAACTGATGCTATTGATTTAATAGTATTAGAATAGCAATATTAAAAATATATTGTCCAATTTACCTTTGTATAATAGTCCCTGGTAAAATTCTTATGTAAATTCTCTGCATCTGAACCAATTCCATAAGAAAAATGCGTATCATAACATGGACTTGTAAATGTAATATTATAATCATGAGCAATATCGACCGAAAGTTGATTTTTTTCTAAAATTATGAAATATTAACATTAATTTAATTATTAGAGTTAATAAATTATTAGGATTTAAAAACATACTGCAAATAATTAAAGCTCTATTATCTAAATATGTATAATCTTCAAGTATACATTTGTATGAAGAGTTTGGAGACGTGGTAATATTAGCAAATATCAAATGTGGAAATGAATTATGACTCATTATATATTCGATACTACTATTTCTAAACATAACCATTCTATAGTATAAATCTTCGGTACTAAATTCATCAAGATACTTTGATAGATCCATATCAAACATTAAATATTGCTCTTGATAAAACAAATTTCCAATTACAATGATTTGTATACAATCGTAATCAGAGGAATAAGGATCACAGTGATAATGGACAATGGCACTAGGCGCAAAGGTAACATTACCATTGATAATGATTTTAACAGGTGGAGGTAAAACAATTTTAGTATTATTAAAAACGATTGTGTAATCAGTATTATTAAAAAAATAAGTATTGTTGACACAAGTATCAGCCTTCCATCCTCCCACAACACAATCAGTGAAATCTGATCTAACTACAACAATGGTGGAGATACTAAAAAAAAAAGTAATAAATAATAATTGTTTAAACATTCTATTAATATTTATAAATCATATATTTTGAATAAATTTTTCTTGCTTTATGATGATTTTTTTTTTGCAAAAAAATTTGGTTTGGCAATTATTTTGGGGTAGACTATTTTTAGGAAAATCACAACAAAGCCCAATTATTTTTAGAACATCTATTTTAAGATAGGTAAATAATAAATACCACAAAATCAAGATTATTAATTATTTTTTTTTTTCTTTTTAAAATAGCATCGAAAAACAACATATTTATATTATATATTGTGAGGATGACAGTACAATGAAATGGTGATAGTTTATGCTCTAAAACTGCTTCATGTAAATCCTCTACCACAACACCCCTTCCCCAAGTTTATGAATCATACGGAAAGTTTACCTTCCACACCATGTCTGAGATGGATACTTGGTATAGAATAGAGACTGATTATTCAGTAATTCACCAACAGTAGTCAACATGTTTGGCATTTGACCATTATAATGTAGCACAACAACATGAAGCCACACTCAATCCAAATCAAAAACTTAAAACTAAACTAAAAAAACTATAACCAATATTATCTCTAAAGGTCAGGCTGTTGTGGTCAATTCAATTTATAATTTGTCTATTTTTAAAAATATTCTCCAAATATGTTAGTTTTTTTTTATATATGTCCCTTTTAAGGTGACCATATTTTGAGCAAATGACTTTAGTTGATCACACTTGACAAAACTTGTAAAGAAACAAAAGCATTGTGTTTACTATAATAGTTTTTGATGATCAATGGTCAGTAAAATAAATAATCACAAGACTACCTGATAAACACAATACCTTACACACCCTAACAAATAAAATAGTTAAAATAAACTTACCTATTCATCAAATATAGTAATACCATCCATTCGATTGCCATTGAAGGCCATTTGAATATGGTATCCTTTAAGCTGAGATAAATGGGTATCTGTATGACATCAAAGTAATAACAATAAATACAAATGGAGTCATCTCTACAGCTGCCCAACACTTGGTTAGGTAGCGGCATCAATGATCTAATGGGTATAGATTGGTGTAGAGTGAATGATCAAGTGAGGCAGGTGGATCTCTGAGCAAAAAAGTTTGTTTGACACACATGGGTTGGGGCATTTTAAAGATAGAGATGAAATTTCGATCTAATTTTTTTTTTTTAATTTTTCTTGCATGAAGCAAATCATAAATTCCTTAGTGTCCTTTTATTTTTCTAGTGTTATTCATTTCAAATACCAATCTATCAATGAAGAAGAGTATAACTACATTTATCAATGATAAAATTAAAAGAATCCTTTTACTACATAATCATGATTTATATCATGATATAAATCAAACATTAAAAGATTTATTTTCATTAAAGAGATATATAATAAGAAATAATGAAAACAATAACAATAACTCTATATGGTAATTTTTTATTTTGTTTACATAAATGGGTTATTCAAATCATAAATGTTAATTCACAACATTTTTTAAAATTTATAGGTCAATGGATGATGAATATAGACATCATCTTTATAGCAGTGATGAATTTTTAAATAATAGAAATGAATTCATTTTTAAAGATACACTTACATTTGATTTCGGAAATATACTTACAGTGATTAATGAAATACAGACATTGGCAACTAAAACTACAAAAATAATTAATAATGATGACAAAGATTTCTATCAACAACAACAACAACTATTTAATTTAGTATTAATATTAAATGTAAATTATAATAACCAATTTGATAATTGTCTAATATCAATGATTGAAGAATTAAAAGATTTGATTCATTCAATAAAATTTCAAATTTACCAAAAATTAACAATTGAAACATTAATATATAATACAAAACTATCAATAAATTCTTTGGTAATAGATTCAATAAACAACAAATGCTTAAAGAATCTTTTAAAAAGAATTGAAAACATCATTTTTGCAACAACAACAACAACAACAACTACTACTACTACTACTATAAAAGAAGATAAATGTCAAATTTATGATTACAAAGATAAGATCGATTTTGACAAGTACAACTTTCAATTATCCAATATACCGATTCCCAATCCAATTCGAGGAATCATTCCAAAAGGAGTGATCGGTGTACATTATCAAAGAATAGAAAATAATTTTCCAATCCGTCCAATTCCAGAGTCTGTTATTTATATTAAATTTGATGAATTTAATAAACCACTTTCAGAAATCAAATTTCCATCAAATTTAAAGTTTCTCAGTTTAGGTAGATTCAGTCAATTCATTTATAGAAATATAGATATTCCTTCAAGTGTCACTCATTTAGAAAATGATCAACATGGAAATACAATAGATAATCATATGGACCACTATGCCTACCATTGGTTATTTTGTAAAGGAACTCTTCCAAGAAATGTAACTCACTTAAAAATTATCGATCCTCCAATGACCCATACAATTTCAACACCAATATTAATTCCAAGTAGTGTCAAGTATTTGGATTTTAACAACAACAACAACATTGGTTATTATAATTTTCAAATCATTGATCAAAGTGAATACTATAAGGAATCAATAACAAAAGATTCGTTCAACAACTTGAATACTTTAAAATATGTTAAATTCCCTCGGCTTGAATTAATGCCAGATGGGAAAACAAGGATACCTTTTCCAGAACGTAAAATTAGGTCCGAAATTCGACCTACAATTAA
>AJWJ01000482.1:0-18184 GCA_000277445.1 Polysphondylium violaceum | reverse complement strand
TATATCTTTAGTAATATGACATGTTCTTTTCAATCCAAAGTATTTGATAAAGTTGGTCCAAATATACTTATTGTTTAAATAGACATTTATAACAATACCAAAAGACATTTAAAAGATCAAAGTATTTACTATTATCTGTAATTAACCTGATCTTTAGAAACCTATTTGGGTATTGTAAAAACAAAGACATCAATTTTTTCAATTTCTCATTATTTCATATGAAAATCACCTCTTTGCGAATGATCTTTTTTTTTTTCAAAATTTTGAATAAAATTAATTTTATTTCAAATTTTTCAACAATTTTTTTTTTTTCCTCGGTTTTTTCTCAAATCACTCCCCTGCGCGGTCTGCGCGTGAAACTATGCGGAGTATAAATTTTTTTCTTTTTTTTTTTTGATCTTTAGTTCGTTCATGTAAGTGATCATACAATGTACCTTTTGTATCATGTATCTATGTATAGAATCACATAAGGTTATGGCTGATAGGAATCATTATCATAATCATCAAGAATCTATCCTATGGACATGATACAGGGCAATCTCAAATAGAATATGAATTGAATCTAATATCAATCTATTACAACATATTATAGTACTTTAACTTTAAATCGAAAGAACCTCATACACAAAGAAAGATGTCCGGGGCAGGAAGTAAAAGAAAAAATATCTTCATCGAAAAGGCTAGCAAATTATTTGTTACCTACGACAAAATCATCGTAGCTGATGCTGATTTCGTTGGTTCATCCCAACTCCAAAAGATCCGTAAGGCTATCCGTGGTCAAGGTGCTCTTCTCATGGGTAAAAAGACTATGATCCGTAAAGTCGTCCGTGATTTATTAGAAGCCAAACCAGAACTCGAAGCTCTCGTCCCATTCTTAAAGGCCAACACCTGTTTAATCTTTGTCAAAGACTCTGTCTCTGATATCAAGAAAATCATCAACACCCAACGTGTTGGTGCCCCAGCCAAAGCTGGTGTCTTCGCTCCATCTGATGTTATTGTCCCAGCTGGTGCCACCGGTCTCGAACCAACCCAAACCTCTTTCCTCCAAGATCTTAAGATTGCCACCAAGATTAACAGAGGTCAAATCGATATCGTCAATGAAGTCCACCTCATCAAAGCTGGTGCTAAAGTTGGTGCTTCTGAAGCTACCCTCCTCCAAAAGTTGAACATCAAGCCATTCACTTATGGTCTTGAACCAAAGATCGTCTACGACCAAGGTGCTTGTTACTCCCCATCCATCACTGAAGAAGATCTCCTCAACAAATTCAAAGCCGGTATTGCCAACATTGCTGCTATCTCCCTCCAAATTGGTTACCCAACTATTGCTTCTATCCCACACTCTGTCTTAAACGCCTTCAAGAACCTTTTGGCCATCTCCATGGAAACCGAATATTCTTTCGATGCTGCCGATAAATTCAAGGCTTCCGCCTCTGCTGCCGCCGCTGCTCCAGTTGCCACCACTGCTGCTGCTGCCCCAGCTGCCGCTGCCAAAGTTGTCGTCGAAGAAAAGAAAGAAGAATCCGATGATGATATGGGTATGGGTCTCTTTGATTAAAAAGATTTTGTAAATAAAATATTTTAATTCAAAAATGAAAATATCTCTATTGGTGTTGTTTATTTGTTTGTATATTGTTGAAATCTCCAATCAACAATTATTATCTATTATTTCTTTTGTCAACATTATCAATTTTTGAATTCTCTTGGAAATTGATCAAAATCCAAAACCCAAAAATCCAAAAAAAATAATAATGGTGAATTGAAAAAGATATTTAATCAAGGCACCCTCTGATCCTTTGATTCTAATCTTGTTTAATTATTTTTACCTCCTCATAATCATTTATCTTTTTTCATTTATTAAAATGTCAACAACTACAAGATTAAAAAAAATTAAAGATGAAAAGGAAGATTTTATTGTTCAAATAGAAATTTTTAAAGATGCTCGAGCTTCAATAGATTTGCCTACAGAGATACACAAATACATGAAAAGTAAACATTCATATGATCCTAGAAAAACATGGACTTTTCCTTATGTTGATCATGTCAAACAAGTTCATTTTGCTCAAGCCAATTTAGAATGTGGTCGAGAAACAATTGAGGATTTAGGATCCTATTCAGAGTTTTGGAAGGTTAAGAAAGATTTTAAATATTGGGAATTTAAATATTTTCTAGAATCATTTAAACTAGCCACACCAGTTTCTGTCAGAGTAACTAAGATAATAATAGACAAGGAACAAAAAAACTTTAGATTCTCCACAGGTTGCATAGATGATGGTGACTCTAACGATACAAGTGATTTAAGCAACACTGATGAAGATGACGAATCTGATTTTTCTGATTATTAGCATTAATAAATCATTTATGGTAAATTACCATTCTTTTGAAATTTGTGTGTGTGTTTTTTGCAAATCCTGGATTTGATTGATGAAAATGTCAAAATTATTTCATTTACCCATTTTTACAAACGCCTGAAGCATTGTTTATTGAAAGCTTATGTAGAATGGAAATAAACCTATCAAATTTATATATAGTTGGCGACGAAGAGGATAATGAGGAAGAGGAGAAGGAGGAAAAGGAGGAGAAGGAGAAGGAGAAGGATGGATTTTTTATACTAATAGAGATTATATCTAGTTCTAGGGAATCCAATATACCGGGTAAAATAAACAACTTTATGGTGGAAAGAGATTGCTTTGATCCTAGAAAACGAGATACCTTTACTCTTGCCAAAAAAGGTGAAACTTTGACAGAGAGAAGAAGTGACATGAATATGAAAAGCTGTTATTATGATTTTTGGAAAGTAAGATCAAATTTTTCAATAAAGGATTTCAAATCATTCTTCAACTCAATCACTACAACTAAACCTTCATCCATTAGGGTTACCAAAATCGCCAATAATCAACACCAAATCTTTATATTCAATACAAATTGCATCCATATTCCAATTTCCTAGGAGTCACTGACATCATCGATGCTAATTTTGCTAACAAACATTGTATATATCTTTTATCTAATAAAATTAGATTTATTTATTTATTTATTTTTTTTTTTTTTTTTTTACTAAATATTTGTGAAATTGCATTCATTTATATATTATCATACAGATACAGATACACAGATTGACAAGATATGTCTAGTAATTTCAAGAATAACAATACAGGTGCTTACACAAGACAATGGTCACTGGGATCAACAGGTTCAGGATCAAATTCATATATAAATAGTGGTAGCGCTAGCACCGGTAGTGGATCGAGTAATACAACACAACAGGCATCTATGATTAACAACCCATCGAAAAAGAGTGGGTTAGTACCACCAGCCTCAACATCGCCACCAATGGCCGCCAATCAACTCACTGCTGCTCAATCACTAGAATTAAAGAAAAAGAAGGGATGGGAGTTGGCCAAATCACCAGCAAAGAATATACTGATGACTGGGTTTTTCCTTTGGATGATTGGTAATGGTATCAATATCTTTACCATGCCTGTAATTATCTATGCTGTGATCAATCCCATCAAGGCTATATTTCAAGTAAATGCGAGTATGTGTTGTTGTTGTTGTTTTTGACAATATCTATATTTATTACGCGATATGGGTATTAACAATGAATGAATGAATTGCTATAATAGTGTTTTCAAGATTCAGTGATTTAAAAGATCAAGTTATGGAAATGAAGATGACATATATAGGCATTCAGCTCTTATTGTTGGGTGTTACTCTTTATAAATGTTCAAGTATGGGTATATTACCAATTACTCAATCTGATTGGATATCATCTCTTCCTATTAAAAAGGTATGTCTTGTGTTTTTATGTTCAACTACAACTATCTCATATTAATACTGTTTTTATTATTAGACTATCGAGTTTTCAAGTGGTTCGTGGGTGTAAAACTAAATTATATTTATAATAATAATAAACAGCAAAAAGGAAATTATATTGAACACACATCGCCCTTCACGCACACACAATTTATACATATTCATCTCTCTCTAAAAATATCCATCTAAACATTAATCACCATCCGTCAAATACGTCATTATTCCATTTTCAAAACAGAAAAACGACACATTTTGAGAAAAAAAAAAAAGAAGTTTTTTCTATTTTTTTTATATTATTTATTTTCAGTTGCATTTGGATAATACAATAGTTTCGATTCTCTTTGAATCTCAGAATTTATTTATTGTATTAACACAACACACACACACCCACACACACCACTCGCACATACCCATACACAATAAATACACACACGAGTTGCGTATACCACACACCACATTTTTTTTTTTTTCTTTATCTAGTTTAAGTGTTTGTTAAATCAAGGAGAGGAACAAGATATCAAGATTAGATAGCCGATTATCAATACATAAATACATTAAATAAATATATACTTAAAAATGCTTAAATCTATTAGAGTTTTATCACCAACTCTTAATGCAACTGCATCTCCAAGAGGAACTTCTATTTTCAGTTCTACCATCTCCACCTCTACTCGTTATTATTCAGCAACCACTACAAATACTAATAATACCAATAATATAAACAACAACGATACTTTTAAACAAGAACAAAAAGAACAACAACAGCAACAAGATAATAGTAATAACGGTTTCAGTCAAGGTGAACAACAACCACCAAAAAAGAAATCATCATTTAAAAAGACATTATTGTTACTCGGTTGTACAGCTGCTGTAGGCTCGTACGTGTATTTTAAAGCCAATGGAACAGAACCAAAAGTATGTATATCTGTTTATTTACATCTTTCTATTGTGTGATCAATCAACGTAGTTGTTTATTTTTGTGTCATGATTAGTATTCCAGTAGTAGTAGTAGTATAGTCATTTAGAGATGGTTATCATATGATATGAATATCAGTAAAAAGTAGTTGTTTGTTGGATATTGCTGTTGTTTAAATTAAAATTGATTGATATTTTAATTGTATCTATCAATTTGGGAATCATATGATTTTTGTAATTACGTAGTTTATCCTACCCTCCCCCTTTTCTGTTTTTTCATTGAAGGAAATTTTTTTGGGGGAAGAGTGTGTGTGCACATTGTTTGTGTGTGTGGAGGGATGTGTGGTTTTTACTTAAAGCACCACACACATTATACACGCCACAAATCACACACTTTCCCCATAAACTTCTTATCTCTTTATTTGTGTATATTTGTTTTGTGTAAAATTTAATGTGATTGATTTGGTTTATTATTTTAATTTGTATCTATCCATTAGTATTCTAATTTTGGGACCTCTATCCTTTTCTTTCTATCTTTTTTCAATTGTTTTATAAATGTGAATTATTCTATTGTTTCTTCCATTATTATTATTATTATTATTTTAGTAGTGTAAAATATATATCTTCAGCAGCAACAATGATGATTGTTCCATCACCCTATTATTATCCATCTACTTTTTGTACAGTTTATGATCATATTGATGATTTTGATAATGAAAACACATCAGCAAAAAATAACAAGATAACAACGACGACAACAACAGCATCTACTACTGCTAGTACTCTTGTAAATCATGAAAAAGAATATTATTTGTGTCCAAATTGTGATGTAGATGACTACGATGATTGTGTTTGTTTTTTAATAAATCATGATGATCAACAAGGAAAACAACAACAACAACAACAACAAGGTATATTAACAACAACAACTACCAATCCTTATTACTTCAAGGTTGAATATTTAAAAAGAATACCATTTCGTATGACATCCAATCTTTGGGGAAAGATTGCCAATATCAAGATTCCAGAGAATTTTAGAAAACCAATCTATATGACCTACTCCAAAGTGTTTGGTGTCAATGTAAACGAAGCAGAGAGACCTGTTGAAGAATATGAATCGATGGCAGACTTTTTCAGTAGAAGATTAAAAGAGGATGCACGTTTGATTGATTTGAAGCACGACCTTGTGTCACCAGTCGATGGCACAGTCATTTACTATGGCAAGGTTGACAACAACTCTCTTGAGCAAGTCAAAGGTCTCACCTACTCGTTGGAAGAGTTTCTCGGTGAAAAAGAGATGGCCAAAATCAAGGGCAAGAATCTCTATCACCTCGGCATCTATTTGTCTCCAGGCGATTACCACGGTATTCACTCCCCCATCGATTGGAGCATTCAAGAACGTTACCATTTCCCCGGTTATTTATTCCCAGTGGCCAAGGTTGCCGTCGATAATATTCCAGGTCTTTTTGCATTGAATGAACGTGTAGTTTTATCTGGCCAATGGAAACACGGTTTCTTTTCATTGACCCCCGTCGGTGCATCCAACGTCGGTAGCATTGTCATGGATTTCGACAAAGAACTCTCTACCAATAATCCAAAGGATCAATCAAATATTCGTAAAGAGAAATCTGAATATTACCATAAATCCTACACTAGTCCAATCTCTTCTTTACGTGGTAATGAAGTTGCTTTCTTCAAGATGGGTTCCACTGTCATCCTCGTCTTTGAAGTACCCCAAGACAAACAATTTGATTTTACAATTAAACCCGGCCAACACCTCAAGTTGGGTGAGCCAGTTGGTGATTTAAAATAATTGTCATTGTTGACAATAACGACACATTTAACAACAACAACAACAATAAAGACATATAAAAGATTTCGATTCAACAAGAGTTTATTTACATTTATGCAGTATTGATGAGTTTACCTTTGGACCATATTCCTTGGGTGGTGGTTAATTTATCTTTGGATGTAAATGTTCCCCATCCTTCTGGAACACCATCCATCCATTCACCAGAATATACACTACCATCGGCTTTATTGATAATACCTTTGCCACACAATTTGAGACCTTGTTGAGGGTCGAGGGTTTCTTTGAATTCACCTTGGAATACATCGCCCGATTTGGTTATCAATTTACCAACACCAACACGATAATCTCTTACCCATTCTCCTCTGTATGAAGTGCCATCGCTCCATTGAAAGTATCCTTGACCTGAACGTTTGCCGTCGACATAGGATCCCTTGTAAAATGATCCATCAACAAAGTATTCTTTTCCACTGCCGTTGGGTATAAATTTATTAAACTCGCCAATATAGACGCCATGTTGGTCTCTTTTAATTACACCATAGTTGATATTGTTGTTTGTCCAATTGCCTTGAACTTCCAATCCCTTGGAGACAAATCTACCCATTCCGTTGGCCACACCATCGACCCAATTATCGTTTTCTACAATTTGGTTGGCCGAAGTCCATGAACCTTGGCCGTTAGGCGAACCATTTTTGAATTCACCGCAATACAAAGTCGATTGTTTGACCATCAATTTACCTTTGCCATGCCATTGGTTGTCTTTGTACTCGCCCAAATACTCTGCTTGGTCTTCGTTGATCTCTTGGCCAAAGATCAATTCGTCGTGTTCCCAAATACCCTTGATGTATGCATCGTTGGGGAGTGTAAATACACCAGGGCCATGACGCTTGCCGTGTTCCCACATACCCTCATACACCAATTTGCCCTCCATCTCTGAACTCTTTCCATGGCCATGACGTACATTGTCCAACCACTCGCCATCAAAACTATCGCCATTGGCATACTCGTATTTGCCGGTGCCGCTCATTTTACCGTCCTTGAAAAATCCAATATAGAAATCACCATTCTTCATTTCCAAATGTCCAAATCCATTTGGTGTGCCATCTCTATTGGCCTGGCCGTCGTAAGAGGACCCATTCTTTGATTGAATGGTTGCTTTGAGTCCACTGTTGTCAATCATCTGCACTTTGGTTGCTTGACCTTGCACATTGATAGTTTTTTCGCCAGTTCCATCGTCGCCATAGTCTTGATTGGGAAATCTTAGTTTCTCCAATTCACTTATATATGTTCTCTTCTCTCCTTCCTTTTGATTACTTTTCTCCAATTGATGTTGTTTAATTAGATTTTCAAATTCAATCGCTGGCACCGGTATTTCATTCAACAATGTTTCAATATCTGCCACTGTTAAATCATTGGCTTCCTGTAGATTTATTAAAGTATGAAAACTTTTTGTTGTTGGCTTTGTTGTTGTCTCTGCTGTTATGGTTGTATATAATCTGTATGTTGTTGGGAATGATAGTCTGCTGTCTTTGGTATTGTCTATTCTGTTATAAAATACATTATTACTTTTATGTGTCAGACTACCAACAATAGTAGTAGTTGTTGGTGCTGTATATAATGTATTTCGACGAACACCCGCAGAGGCACTCAACGATCTGTGGCCCTTTAATGCCTTGGTCAAGTATCTAATACATGTAGACATATTCACTGATTGATCAATTCTCGAAAATATAAAAGACTCCTTTTAGCCGTTTGGGGATTCAATATTTTTTTTCATTTTTTTTTTCGAAAATTTTTAAAAAAAACAAAAAGGGTATGTCGCGCATTTTGTGAGAAGATCAAGAATCAAAGATTTATTTCAATAAGTAGTATTCAGTATTCAGTGTGGGTATTTAGAAGACAAGATGAGCAATGTTAATTTAGGAGCTAGTTCATCGAAATTGAATACAAGCAATCTGGAAAACAAACAGTATATCACCAGTAGAATTTTTTCTACCGATAGGGGATCATCAGAGGACGCCAAGAATCTGTCGAGCCCACCCCACACATCGGGCACACCCATCAACCATCTGACATCGCCCACATCGTCTATTTTGCAAACACCTGGCACACCATACTCTGTGTACAACAGATCATTGGGCCCCTATCACTCACCTACCAATGAGGTGTTGAATAGACGTCAGTTCAATCCCACCAGTTCGTTGGGAACCATATTTCAATCGTCATCAGCTGATTCTGGCATTCCCACAAACTCAATTTACGACGAACCCAGACAGCAACAACAACAATTTAACCAACAACAGCAAAATATACAACAACAACAACAAATCAATAGAAATATAGCTATACACAACCAACAATCTCAACACAAAGATTTGTTGCAATACTATCAACAACAGCAACAACAACAACAGCAACAACAGCAGCAATTACTCCAGCAACAGCAACAAACTCCACAACAAAATCTAAGAGGAACTCTGTCAATGTCTGGTACATTCCCTTCATATCAATCAACACCCTCACCTTTGAGTACACAGGATTTCAACTCACCATACAATCAATCGATAGGAACCAACATTTCCATTGGCACCACTACATCACCTATTGGAATCAATAACAACAATAATATCGGTGGTGGCGGTGTGATACCATCACCCCAATCTCAACAATTTAAATTACAACAACTTCAACTCCAACAGCAACACTATCAACTCCAACAACAACAATATCAACTCCAACAACATCTTGAACAACAACAAGAGCAAAGAGAACATCTCGAACAACAACAGCAACAACAATACCAACAACAATCTATTATTCCTCATTCAAATATTTATCAAGATTCTATTAGTAGTAGTGCAATCAACAATAGTAACAATCAATTGTTTTCAGATAAATTTGATAAAAGATGGCTAACCATATTTGGATTCTATCAAGAGAATATGGATTTGGTTTTAGATGAACTATCAAAATTTGCAACTATATTAGAGATTTCCTATCCACCTCAATCAAATTGTAATTGGATTTATGTTAAATTTGATTCTGAAGAATCTGCTCTCGATATTTTGAAAAAGAATGGTATGATATTGGGTAATTTAATGATTGGTATTACTCCATATAAGGAGAAATTTGTAAGTACATTATATATAATTTATTTATTAGTTATTTATTCAAACTAATATTCATAAATTAATAAATTAGAAATCAGATATTGATCCAATTAAAGAAGTTGAAAGTTTATGTGCTCATTCAATTGATCATAATAATTCATCAAGAAAGGTTAGCAATTATAATCCAACATTGAGCAACAACATAGATAATAGAACTTCATTATATTCTAAAATATCTGAATATGTTTTTGGTTTATAAAAACAATATAGTAATAATAATAGCAACAAAGTTAACAACAACAACAACAACAACAACAACAAAACAGAATTTACACACTAATAATAATCATTATCATCTTGAATAAATATCATTTGAAATGATATTTATATATCAATGATACTAAATCAATTATCCAAAAGAATAAAAGAATGTTTACATTTTTATTTATAAAACACACAATACTAAACTAAAAATAGAGAATAATAATAATAACAAAAGATATATATCATATCAACATATAATGTATAAAATTAAAATTAAAATTAACCTTCTTGTATTTGAGTTTGTAATTGAGTTTGAATATCTGTCAATTTTCTTTTGATAATTTGAATTGCATACAATACAATGTCTTCGGGTTTTAGAGCACCGGTGGTTTCAACGGTGAAAATAAATCTATCTGTTTTTTGTTCAATAGTGACTAAATCTGGTTTACCATAGGTGTCTGCTTTCTTTTTACACTCCATACAATACATACATCTGAGGGGATCTTCGATGGTGACTTGGTTTCTTTGATGGGGGACATAACTATACACTTTGGCAGGACAACTGGCAACCCAGTCCTCTTTTTGTTTGTCAGAGAGTTCATCTAGACGGTTTTGATTTATTACAATGTGAGGTTGGAATTGGTAGGTTGCGACGCATGCTGGAATCCATTTGGCGTGCTCTTTGCCCACGCCCTTCTTGGCGATGGCCTTTAGTTTGAGTTCTTGTCCTTTTCTTAATTTTACAATGGGGATCTCTTGTTCGGGTCTGTCGGGAGTGTTGTTGTTGTGATTGAGTGATTGTGCGCTGCTGACTGGAATGACCATATCGTTTTGTGAGATTAAATCTGAGCTGGTGACATCTCTTGCCTTGTCATCGGTGCACTTTACATGTAATCTAAATTCGACACTGCAATTATCACAACGCTCTGAACATGAACAATCTCTAGTATAATTAAAACGGTTGACTTCCTCGCTAATCAAAGGAATAAGACCCAAACGATGGGCAATAAACTCGTCACACAAGACAGAGTTGTTTGCCTCAAATTCCACAAGATCAATACACATTGTTGGTACTTCTGCTATCATTACTCTTCTCAATGCATTTGCTACACTAATGTCTGTATTTGATAATATAAATGTGATTGTATCATTTTTAATTTCCAATATCTCTAATTCTGGTGATCTTGCTGTCATTATGATTATTTATATTTATATATCTATAGATTTGTGGGTGTTTATATCTGTGTGTATATCTGTTTGTATATCTGTGTATATATCTAAAGATTTGTGTTTATATCTATTGTTTCGATGGGTGTTTTGTATCGCTGTATACTGTATGTGGGGATGTGTATAGTGTAAATGACAATGGTTGATGATTAATCTATATATCTCCTATTATTCAGATCAGATGCAATGCCCTCTACTACGAAAAAAGATCACAAATTAAAAAAATAACTGCTTTTCCCTGATTTTTTTGAATGAAAAAAAATTTTTTTAAAATTTTTTTTTTGAAGTTCCCTCCAAAACTATAAATAACGGTGCACCTCTCACCCTCTCCCGCACAGTTTTTTTTCAAATTTTTTTTTCTAAATTTTTTCAATACTTTCATTTGGAATTGCTTTTGAATTACCTATTTCGAGTTCGACTCTCGGATAATCCATTATTTTTTTTTTTTTTTTTTTTTTTTAGTTTTATTTAAATTTTTTTTTGATCACTAGATTTTTATATTGTTGTGTCGCGTGTGTCATATTCACACATATCATAGACTATAACACACATATATCATACATACACACCATATCGTTGAGAGGAAGGGGTGTGATATCACAACCACACACAACAATCTTGATAGTATAGTATAATAGATATAGTTGATTTTTGTCAATATATATACATCATACATACAACACCTTCACCATCCCCTACCCTAATCACACTTGTAGACAGACACAGATATCATTATACATACAGATTACATATATAGCATATAATGGCAAAGGAAAAAGGAGGAATATCAGGATTCCTTTTTGGTAATGTGAATGAATCTGGTGAATTGGATATAGATGAAAATGATGGTTTCTTTGATAAAGTATATATTGTTTTATTGTAGTACACTTGATACAAGATAGATCACATTTATATTAAACAGTGTATATATCCATCTCATAATCGCACAAATAGGATTTGAAAAAGGATTTAGAATTATTTGCAAAGAAAGGACATATTACATTAAAGAATCTCGGTATTGATGAGGACGATAATAGTGGCAATGCAAATCAACAGGCAGCATCAATCGTTGTTCCAGACAAGAATGCAAGAGACTATGAAGATGAAGAAGAGTTGGCAGAGGAAGTCTACAATGTCGAGAACGAAATCAATAAATTAAATGCAGATAAATTGGCGAGACAGGCAGAGGCAAATATAGCACAATTGGCCAAACAAAGACAAGATGCATTGTATCAGCAACAACAACAGCAACAACAGCAAAAGAGTAAAAAGAAGAAGCAAAAAGAGAAAAAGAATATAGAGGATTTCGACTTTGATGAAGAAGAGGAGGAAGAAGACTCTGACATGTCGTCGTCGTCGTCAGATTCTGAAGATTCATCAGACGAAGAGAAAAGGAAAAAGGTCACGATGAAATCGGGGTCCTATCAAGTCGTCAAATCACTGCTTGAGGCACCGTTTCTCTTTTCGTCTGAGGATTTAGAATTCAAGACATTCATCAGTGGAAAGACAGGAGACGGACTCATTCTCAAATTCTCTCAGGTGTTTGCACCAAAGATTGACAAGCCCATGCGAAGAAAGAGCAGAAGATTCAGATCACAGCCTCCCACACAGATCACCAACGATTTGCTCGACAACGATGAAGTGTCTGTCTGGAACCAACCCTCCAAGAAACAGGCGCCACCCAAGAAACCATATCGTCTGGATTTGCAGTCCAAGGAAGACGCCGGACTGTCTCTATCGGCTTCAACCACGCCTACCCTTGGCTCCATCCAAACGATGATGCCTTCCAATATGGCATTTCAAGAGGACGAAGATGACTATGTCCCTGAGCCAATGAAAGACAAGCAGGATCAAGAGCTCTTGGACACATTTTATGACTTGCCAGACTCTGATTTCCAATGTCTTCAACAGATTGATTGGGAGGAAGACATTATATGGGATGGCGATGATTTTGAACTCGTAGTCCCAAACAACAAGATCAATCAAGTGGCATTATCATTGTTTTATTTAGATCCCATTGATAACACCCTTTCACTTTTAAAGTTATCCAATGATGATAGTAATAGTAATAGTAATAGTAATAATAGTGTTGTAGAGATTGATAAAGATGTAAATTTAGATAATAGTAGTAGTAATAGTAGTAGTAATGTTAAAGATACAGATAGTAGTATAGTAAAAAATAAACCAAGACAACTTTGGGGATCATTAACTTCTGAAGCCTCAATCATTGGTAGAGATGATAATTTACAAATTCACAATGGCAAAGAGAAGGCAGATTCAAATAGTAATAATAACAATAATAATAATAACAACGATGAAGATATAAAGTTTGGAGATGACCTATTGCTGCCACCAAAGAGCGAAAAGGAAAAAGAAAAGGAGAAGAAAGAGAAAAGGGAACGAGAGAAAAGAGAAAAGGAAAGAAAAGAAAAAGAGAGAAAAGAAAAAGAAGAAAAAGAGAGACAACAGTTAGAGAATGAGAAACAACAACAGCAGCAGAAGTTGAATAATAATAATAATAATAACAACAACAATAATGCAGCTATAGTGGATAGTAATACCTATGTACAAGAGTTGGAAAGCAAGGTTGATAAATGGTCGTTGTTTCCTGTACAAAATGAAGAGTTGGAGAGTGGAGAATGGATAGAAAACATCATTTGGGACGAGAGTATGTTGCCCTCAAAGATGGCAGAGTTGTCGGTGTTGATATTGGATTTGAACGATAGAGAGATGTTGTTTGACGAACACATCGAAAGAAAGGTTAGTGAAAAGGATACCAGTCAAGACCAACAAACTCCTGTTAAAAAGAAATCAAAGAAAAGATTGGCGATGGAAGCTGCACAGGCTGCTCAGGCTGCCGCTGCTGCTGCTGCTGCCGCACAGGCCGCCCAGTCTTCAACTGCTGAGGAAAAGGAGCGTGTCGAGGCAGAGAAGCGTGAGCGTGAAGAAAGAGAACAGACAGAGAGAGAGGTCGACAAGTTTAATCTCTCCAATGACAAATACTACAAACCCGTTCGTTCCGTCAAGCAGCCCAGCGCCTCTGGCCGATCGGTCATCCAGCACTCGTTGCCGGGTATCAAGCTGTCACTCGTCAAGACCCACTTGACCAAAGAAGATCTCATCCATGCCCACAGACCCAAGATTATATTCCCACTCAACAACGTGTATCGTGTGGCCTTTTTCCACAAACAAGAGGACAAGGACGCCAACGGCAACCCCCTGTCTGCCTCACTCAACTCGGCCAACGGCCTCAACAGTAGTCGCAAGTCGATCAATCGTACCGAGACCATCAAGCATAAATCAGACCTCTCGGGTCGTGAGGGCCGTGTAGTGTTGGTCGAGTATATTGAACAGAATCCGCCATTGATCAGCAACGTTGGCATGGGTATGAGGATCAAGAACTTTTATCGTAAAAAGAACGCCAACGACACGCATCCCCTACTCAACTTTGAGGATGGTGAGAATATCCTGCTGGACCACAACGACGAGACGCCCTTTCTCGGTGACATCCACAGCGGCACTGCCGTCCAGGGCATTGTCAACAACCTCTACAAAGCCCCGCTCTTTAAACACACAGCCAGCGGCACTGATTTCCTGTTGGTGCGATCTCGTGATGGTAAGCGATGGTATGTCCGTGACCTCGGCGCTGTCTACACGGCCGGTCAGACCCTCCCCGAGGTCGAGATCCCTGCGCCCAACTCGCGTAGCGCCAACATGGTGCTCAAGAGTCGTTTGCAGGCCTACATCTACCGTTTGTTTTTGAAAAAGAGCAACACACAACACCGTGTAAAGATTGTCGATGTGTGCTCAGCGTTCCCTTCGCAGTCTGAAACCTCGATCAGAAAGCGTCTCAAGGACTGCGCCGACTTTCAGCGTGGTGGTGACGACAGCGGCTGGTGGACCGTCAAAGACAAGTTTCCGCTGCCTACCGAAGACGAGCTCCAAAAGCTGGTAACCCCCGAGATTGTCTGCGCCTACGAGAGCATGCTCGTTGGTCTCCAGCGTCTCCAAGACAACGGTATCATCCATTTCACAGCCCCCGGCACCATCCCCACCATTTTGGGCAATTTTGACGACGAAGACCCCATCAAAAAGAAATTCAAGCCCGTCGAAGACGAACTCTCGATCACTCCTTGGAATCTGACCTCGTCGTTTATCAGCTCCATGCAGGGCAAGGGCAAGTTACAGTTGCTGTCTGAGGACTCGAACGGGCGTGAGGACGAGTTTGTGTTTCTCAAGATGCCCCAAAAGGTCGTCAATCAAAAGCAAAAGGCCATCAAACAGGCCCTCCAAAAGAACCAGGTCACCGGTACCGACGCAGATCTTAGAAAGCTGTCTTTGAAGGCGTCCAAGACCGTCTTGCTCGAGCTCGGGGTGTCCGAAGAGACCATCAACAAGCTGACTCGTTGGCAAAGAATCGATTTGGTCAGAAAAAAGTCGAGTGAAGTCGCACTCGCCAGCGGAGGTGACAATGCTGCCATGACCAAGTTTGCTCGTGGTTCGCGTTACTCACTCGATCACCAGAACCTCCAATACAAAGAACAGTGTCAACTTATTTTTGACAACCAAATGCGTTCACTGTCGGGCTTTGCCGATGAAGATCTCGATGCAGACCTCGAAGATCTCCAAAAGGACCTCGAAGAGAGTCTATTCAACGACAATGAAACCAACAGCACTAGCAACAAGAACAACAACAAAGCCAATGGTAAAAAACAACAACAACAACAACAACAGCAGCAAAACAACAAGAGAGCAAGAGGTATTTTTGACAAAGATGACGAAGAAGACTTTGACGAAGACGAAGAGGAAGAGTACAACAAACTGATGGAGATGACCAACCAATCTTCCACTCCCTCCACTCCAGCCCCACCCAATATCAATAACAGCAGTGCCAGTGTCAATACTGATATTGCCAAATCATCAAGTTCAATTAATCCTACAACCACTACAACGACCACTACAACAACCACTTCTACTACAACAACTAGTACAAATCCAGATGAAGAGGATCTAACTACAGGTGACCATATATTTGTAAAAAGAACAACATTGTTCCAAAAACCAGATGGTAGTCTATACAAGAGAATTGAAATCATTCGTGATCCCAAGGTCATTAAAGATTACCAGAAAAAGAAACCCGATCAATATCAACAGGATAGAAAGAAATTTGGTAATCCAAATGCAGAGGATGAAGAAGCAAAGAGAATCAAGAGATTACAAGATAGATTGAAAAGATTAAAAACCAATCCAAGAGAAGATTCCTTTTCCTCTTCTTCATCGTCATTATCATCATCGTTTGGTGGTAATGCAACCAATAGTAATAATACTATCGGTAGCATCAGTAACAGTGGTATTAATAATCATGGTAAACCAATCCCACCAAATCAACAACAAAAGATTAATATAGTTCTTCCATCAAATCCAGAGTTACTTTCAAATGGTCCTAAAATTAGAATTAGTACTAGTAGTTTGAGTCAGAATAATAATACTAATAGTAATAATGCTAGTAGTAGTAGTAGTAATCATAAGAGTAGTAGAGATCATAATAGAGATAGTAGGGATAGAGAATCGCACAGAGACAATAGAGAAAGAGATCATCATAGTTCATCAAGAGATAGAGATAGAGATAGAGAGTCACACAGAGATAGAGACAGAGATAGAGAAAGAGATCGTCATCACAGCAGTAGTACTAGAGAACATAGTGGCTCATCAAGTAGTAGTAGTAGTGGTGGAAATAGAGATCATCACCATCATCATAGTTCATCAAGAGACAGAGATAGAGATAGAGAAAGAGACCGTCATCATAGCAGTAGAGAGCATAGAGATAGAGAACATCATTCATCATCTAGTAATCACCATAATGATCATCATAAAGAACAACAACATCAACCAAATGATCAATCACCAACACTTTCACAATCAGGATCAATTATTCTTAGAATTAAAAAAGAAGATATACCACAACAACTTAGAAATAGTGGATCAAGTTCCATCAATAACAACAATAGTAACAGTGGAACGAATAAAAGAAAATTGGATGAATCTTTTGATGATTTGAATAAATCTAGTAACAATAGAAGAAATAGAGTTAGAAAAGATGGAAGTGGTGCTGAAGTTGAATTGGCAAATATCTTTGAAAAGATTATTGAAAAATTACGTTCAATGGATGAGGTAATTATTATATATGGTTTATTATTCCTCTCTATCAAATTATTTATTAACCATATTATTATTATAGTTTGTTGCATTTAAACATAAAGTATCACCAAAGGTTGCACCAGATTATCATTTGGTTATCAAAAATCCAATTGATTTAACAACAATGAGAGATGTAAGTAATTTGTTGTTTATTCTCAAATTTTAATCAATCAATTATATTAACATTGTTATTGTTTGTGATAATAGAAAAACAGATCATGGGAATACAAAAACAAGAATCAATTCCTCGATGCAATTAAATTGATGGTGGCCAATTGTCACGAGTATAATGAAAAAAGATTTTCACATTTACTTCCAATTGCAGATAAATTGTTAAACTATTCCATTCAACTCTTACGCGAACACGATATCGACACTTTGGAGAAATCCATTGAACAAAGTGCCACACCCAAAGTATCCAGTTCCAATTTAATTGGTGCCAGCTCTGACAGCACACCTGCCACTCCCATCACCAATCCAATGAGTCCTCATATTCCAATTTCTGTCGATTCTCCATTCTTTCCTCCTGTATCAAAAGCTCAAAATCAAGAAGACGAAGAAATCGATATTGTATCAATATATAGTGGTGCCTCTCCATCCATTTAGAACAATGCACACTCATCATTTTACTTTTTGTTTTTTTTTTTCTCAATAAAAAAAGAACGATCTTTCTGTAAACTTTAAAAACAATAATTATAATCTTTAAATATTAATTTTATATGGAGGGAGTGGTAAATTGAATTTTTTTATTTTGTATTGGATGTAAAATAGTTTCCTCTGTATTTTTATATTGTATATATAAACTACCCTTGTTCCCAAATAATCACTTTTTTTTTTTTTTTTTATT
>AJWJ01000481.1:0-18292 GCA_000277445.1 Polysphondylium violaceum | reverse complement strand
AAAAAAAAAGAACTAAAGCTAAAATTCGAAAGTTTCTTTCCTTTTAGTTAAAATAATCAGGTATTTATGAGAAATGATTTAACTTTACAATTTCATATAAAGGTTATTTTTCATTTGAGTTTATGAACTTTTTACCTTTTTAATTCAAAAAAAATTCAATCATTATAAAATTATTTTGAAATTTCAATTTGATTTTTAAATTTACCTCTTTTATTTTAAACTATATCTTTTTCGTTAATTTTTCTTTATAAACATCATTTTTTACAATAAAAATCAAGTTGAATAATTGAGTTTAATTAAAATTTAATTAAGTTTTATTTCCAGTACTGTAGAGATAAATGTTATCATTTCCATTTTCTGAAAATTCTTGAATATTGCTACCAAACCCATTTGAGGTTAAAAAATCAATCACATTAATTGCTTGGTACTTATCATCATTGGGTGTTTCCAAAAGACAATTTCTATTAAATAAAGTTTGAATAAAGAATTTACTCTTTTGACAAGAGATTGAATTTATCAAAGACCCCATTTCCATAATAGTAGAGAAATCTAAATTAAAAAATAAACCATCTACCAACCAAAATGTTGGAAGATTTGGATTAAAATCACTATCAACTAATTGATCTATCCATTTTGTGTTGAATAGATTACATGATATTTGAATGAGCTTTTGATCTCCATAATTTGGAAACTCTATATTGGCTTTATGAAAAACTTTGTTTTTATATGTTAATGTACTTGGAAGATCTAGTTCATAAAAAGTACAAGTTGAATCAAAATTCATTCTTTGACCCCTAGTACTAAAACCTGATCCTAAATGAACATATTGTTTTATACCTTGTTTAAAAGATTGAATAAAAAGGCTATCAATTAAATTTATTTTATAAACAACACTTGATAATCTTGTTGCACCTAAAACATCGATCCATGATAAAATAGGATGATAATCTAGTTGTTTATCCACTTTCTCTTTATATAAATTTGATTGATATGATTTTGAATCCAAAGACGAAATTAAAAACAATGAATATGGATCGAAAATATTTTGAGTTGGAAATTTAATTCTATTGTTACTGTCTAAAATTGGAATCAATCCTTTTCTATGTAAAGTTTGTTTTGATCTTTTTTCAAAAGAGTTTAACTTTTCATTTTCATTTGTTGAAATATAAATAATAGTTGAAATTGATTGACAAGCTATATCCAGAAATTCTGGTTCACCAATAAATTGAATTATTTTATTTGGATTTTCTTTATCACATTTAAAATTTTTTTTCATCTTTTATAATTATTTTAAATGGAAAATGATTTGTATTCATTTATATTTATTTTGAAAGAGAGAGAAAATATTTTATTTAAAAAAAACAAAAACAACTGTAAAAAGAGATATTAATTTTTTACTCTATTATAAATCTATAAAAAATACACACAAGTTTTTATAAATAGCACCAAAATGTTTCTATATTTTCAATTTGAGTTATAATTAAATACCCCTTTTGGGGAAAAAAACAAGAGTAAAACAACAAATAAGAAATAAACTTGTAATTATTTTTTTAAACTATGTTTACAATTTATTATACAACAAAATGCCCAAAAAGAAGGATTTAATAATTTATTCTATAGCAATAAAAAAATGACAATAGAAAATAGTTTGTTTGTGGATGTGTCATGAGAGAGGGGAGAAAGAGATATATTTGTTTATGCTAAAATTGTTATTGTATACATGTTATTTATTTGAAACCTTTGAATCCTTTCTTGAATCCTTTTTTGAAACCTTTGAATCCTTTCTTGAAACCTTTGAAACCCTTATGCTTGTATTTCTTGTGTTTGTATTTACCGTGGTGATGGTGAGATGGGTAAGCATGACCTATAATATATTATGGATTATGATGATTTTTCATTGGTTAGTAATTGTGCTATGACGATAAAGGGGGTTATTTCAATAGATATGAATACATACCAACTGGATAAGCACCTGGAGGGTAGGCACCTGGAGGATAAGCAGAACCTGGTGGGTAAGCACCTGGTGGATAGGCACCTGGAGGGTAAGCAGCACCTGGTGGGTAGGCACCTGGAGGGTAAGCAGCACCTGGAGGATAGGCACCTGGAGGGTAAGCACCTGGAGGGGCAGCTCCGGGTGGATAAGCACCTGGAGGGTAAGCACCTGGTGGATAAGCACCTGGAGGGTAACCGTGATTTGGATAATGTGACATTTTCTAATCAAATATAGTGAACAAAGTTAATAAATGAAATGGAATGAAGGATTTTATAGGCAAAAAACAAAAAAAAAAATATTAATCTATCGGAAATGAATTCCAATTTTTTAATTTAATTGATGATGTAATAAATGTAGATACCTACAAATTTAATAATAATAATGAAAGTAGGTTTTTTTCAAAAAAAATTTAAACTACACCATTTTTTTTTTGATTTTTTTTCAAAATTCAAAAAAAAAATAAAAAAAATAAAAATCTTTCCAACCACACAATATTGTGCAACTTCTTTAGAAGGTGGCTTTTCTTTCACAGAACTTATCGGAGAGAAATATCTTTATAATCAAAGAGGGTCGACTTGTCGTTGACTTGCTTGCTTGATAAAAAGACACATTTAAATACAAAATAAAGATAACCTATTAATCAATACACTTAAAAAAAAAAAAGACCTATTTTTCCTAGCTGTGTAATTAAACAATGTGATGTAATAGTATTGCCTAAAATTTAAGTTTGTATGTAGGGACTCTGATTACGTCATGAAGCTTTGACCAAGCAAAGATTGTCTTCTTTGAAATGGTTGTTCCTAAATTTTTTAAAAAAAATCTAAACAAGTTTTTTTTTTTCATATCATCCCCACACACCAATTTGTGTTTTTTAAACCCACACTGAGGCGAGGAAAATCCTCTAGTATGCACGCATTGAATAGATAGATTATACTAATAGAAAGAGTTAGAGAGTTACACAATTACAATCTTATGAGGCAATGAAAATGAAAAATTTCATGGTTTTTCCTCTTATCACCAAAAATAATAAATTATTAATAAATTAAATTAAATAAAAAATATCTCATCAAAGGTATAAAAATGAAAATAGTTTTTTTTTTTTTTTTTTATCATTTTCATTTTCAGATTTTTCACCTTCTTATTATATTAAATTATTTAAGCAATAATTTTATTCCTCTATTTCAATTAATTTATTTTCATACATTTAGAGTGTGGGTGGTATTAGACAGCCATTATTAACTTTTGACCAAAATAGTAATTTTTAATATAAGGGCAAATCACAAAAAAACCAACAACAGTAAACAAATCAATAAGAACACACACATCGCACATACACAATATCAATATCCAACCAATAGTTATATAGATTAAATAATGACCAAAACATTACCAACAGTAACTAAATCAAAAGCATTAGAACCAGGAGTAGAGTTTAGAAATCAATCATTGGGAAGTTTATCAGTGTTGTCAGATGCAATATTGTTAACAAATGTATTTTATGATTTTAGCATTGAAGACCTTTTAAAATATCAAGCACTTAGTCCTGCTTTTTATGTATTATTAAATGATGATTTACTTTGGAAAGATTTGTTTTTAAAACAAATCAAAGGTAATAAAAAGCAATTGGTATTCGACACAAATTGGAAAATAACTGCAATGCATTATTTATATCCAAGTAAATTGGAATTATCTCGTTTTCCATTTAAACAATTATCTTTTCAAAGTATGTAGTTTGTAATGTAGAGATGATATATATATATTAATAATAATAATTATTCAATAGATTTTTATTCACTTGAAATTTATACTAGATGGTTAAGAAGACATACAATTGTTAAAGATTATGGATTTGATAATGGTCAAGTTGATCATGTCGATAGTAATACATTGAGTGTAGAGGAATTTATAGAGAAATATGAAAAACCATCGATACCAGTTATATTTAAAGGTATACAAAAGGATTGGTCAGCAACAGAGAAATGGACAAGTGATAAATTGGCAGAGAAATATGGCGATGTATTATTTAAAATTAGTCATCAAGGTCACAAGAGAATACCAATGAAATTTAAAGACTATGTAGATTATATGAAGGCCCAAAATGACGAAGAGCCATTGTATGTTTTTGATGAGGCATTTGGCGAAAAGGCAGAAGAAATGTTGACAGATTATTCTGTACCAAAGTATTTCCCAGAGGATCTATTTGAGGTATCTGGTAAAGAGAGACCTCATTTTAGATGGATTGTTATTGGACCACCTAGATCTGGTGCACCATGGCACATTGATCCTGCTGGAACTAGTGCTTGGAATTCTTTGTTGACTGGTAGAAAACGTTGGTTAATGTATCCACCATCATTTACACCCATTGGCGTTGGTATTGATGATGTAGAGGAAAAGTTTTATGGATCACCTCCATCATTACTCTGGCTACTCGAGGTCTATCCCTACTTGCCACCCGATCAACGTCCAATTGAATGTATTCAAGAACCAGGTGAAACTATTTTTGTCCCAGGTGGTTGGTGGCACATGGTTTTGAATATGGAGGAATCGATAGCAGTCACTCAAAACTTTTGTAATTCACAAAACTTTATGGATGTTTGTGAAGAGTTGTCTGGTAATAGAAAGGAATACGAAAACTTTAAAAAGGCTTTGTTGGACGATAAACCAGAGTTTAAAGCTAGATTTGATGATTTTGAGTTGATGGAATCACAAATGAAACATTCCTTTGATAATATGGACGTTTGGGGCCCAATGGTTAGAAAGGTTTACAACAAACACATTGCTCCAATATCTGATCAAGAAAACATTGATATTGAATCACCAAACTCTGGTCAAAGTCCTGTGTTTATTGTAAACAAACAATATGTAGTTAAATTTTATAGTACCGAGTATGGTGGTGAGAGTTCCTTTAAAAATGAATCATTCCTCTATCAAGAAATATCAAAGAATAGTGAATATTTGAAATCAATATTTCCTCAAGTACTTGGTAAAGGTTTTTATAAAGATTTAAATGATATCAATAGTAATTGTAATGGAAATGGTAATGGTAATCATAATGGTAATGATGATACTACTACGACTAGTTCTGCTGCTACCGATGTTGATAAAGAAAAACAAGAAAAACCATTACCAGATATTAAATGGAAATGGCCATATATTATTTCATCATTTGTTGATGGTATTAATCTTCAAGAAGTTCAAATTGTACCA
Organism: Polysphondylium violaceum; assembly: GCA_000277445.1. Taxonomy (NCBI): domain Eukaryota; phylum Evosea; class Eumycetozoa; order Dictyosteliales; family Dictyosteliaceae; genus Polysphondylium; species Polysphondylium violaceum. Next base: position 13,092 of record AJWJ01000481.1, on the reverse strand, counting down.
GAAGCATTACCATATCCTTACCCACCTCAACCAATTGCAGAAGGAGAAGACGATCAAGACGATGAAGAAAAACCATCAATCGATGATAATACTCTTGTAGATTTTATGGTAAAGGCTTTATCAAATCTTCATAATATCAAACCAAGTAAGTCAAATGATAACCCAATGATTCCAGATTCAAATGATCAATGGTCCATGTGGAAAAAAGAATTGACTAGATTGTATTCGGAATACAGACACAATCATTGGAATTGGAATGGATTACCATCACATCTAAGATCATCTATGCAAGACTATTTACCCAAAGACATTAATCAACTGATCGACAATACCTTTTCACCTTGTTATCTTCACACAGATTTAACAGATGAAAATGTTTTGGGTCAAATCAAAAAGGCACCCGTAGTCGTAGAGAAACCCAAAAAGAAATCATTGAGTTCAAGATTAAAGAAAATGATCATTCATCCTCAAAAAAGAAAATCTCCACACAAAGATGGCGGAGTATGGGAACCTAAAAACTTGATTGATTTGGGTGACTCTAAATTGGGTGATCGTTGGTATGAATTGATTTCCCTACATTTATCAGTGTTTGCCGGTGATAAAACAAGATTCAAACAATTTCTTTCAAAATATATTATTCACAGTGATGATAACAAGCAACTCGATGGCAAAACATGGTTGGATTATTATAATTTAGATCCAAAGGCTTTTGTAAAGAGAGCTATGTCTTATACTTTGATTCATCATTGTGATGCTATAACAACCATCACTAGACATTTTCCAAGTTATAGAAATGCCTCAACTATTGATCATTTGGCTTGTTTAATTTGGGATTTAGATTTTGCTGAAACTAGTCCTTATTCTCCATAAGACAATACTCGCAAACGTATTCATAAATATTTAAACTATAATTCAATTAATTGATAGATAAAAATAAAATACCAGAGGGTCTTTTTCATTTTGTTATTTCATGTGTGCTGTTGCTAATCTATCTATTCATTTGTGTTGTTGTAGAGTTGTAGAGTTATTGTAGTCCAACAACTCTCATCCGTAATGGAATCAAATATTTAAACTAATCATTGTCATATAATTAACCAAAATAATTGTATTAAAAGAAATTGTACATTTGTACTTTTAGAAAATAAAAAAGGAAGAAGAATAAAAAAAAAGAACAGTTAATTTTTGTTCATCCTTTAAGAAAAAGATTCAATAGTGCATTAATTAAAAAAAGAGATATAAAATTTCTCTTTTTTTCTTTTATAAAGAAAGAAATTTATTAGAGGGTGATAATGATATCTAGATTTCAGTGGTCACTGCCTCTGATGTTGAGTCTTGAGGAATATTATCAATGGCTTCCATACTAACAGTAAGATCATCTCTGGTTTCCATAGATGTTGGTGTAGCTGGGAGTGTATTTGACAAGTCTTCAGTGTTTTCTCTGTCTGAGTGTGTAAATTTGCATTTTGGATTTGTACATTCTTTTCCAAACTAATAATAATAATAATAATAATAATAATAATAATAATAATAATAATAATAATAATAATAATAATAATAATAATAATAATAATAATGTTGTTAATAATTGTTTCTTTACTAGTAATAATAAAATAATCCAAAATGATAATCAATACTTACTTTGCATTCTGGGAAAGCAGATTCAGTTAAATGATGAGCAAAATAGCAACCAGGAGTAACACATGATGCACCAAAAAGACATGGCTTACCATGTCCATATGGACAACTTCTACCATTAGTGCACTTTTCACCAAATTTACAAGCTAAAGGAGGGTGATAAAATGAACATCCTGTTTTTTTATTTGGACAAGAGAATCCATATCTACAATTAGCTTCAGCGGCGGGCATCATTGATCTTTGAGGATGATTATAAACACAATTTTCATTTGTACAATTTACACCAAATTTACATGGAATCGATGGATGAATATATAAACATTTATTGCCAAATTGACAATTTGGGAATAACCTATTATTATTATTATTATTATTGTTATTATTGTTAATATGTACACATATCTATTCATAAGGATATAAAAATACAAACATGCATTGAGTAGTTGGATGGTGATATGGACAAGCATCACCATTTTTACATAAAGGCCAAAATTGACATCTTTCTTTTTTGCTTTTCTTTGAAGGAGTACCATTATTATTATTATTATTACCATTCATAAGTTCAATCTCTTCATCTAAAGAATGTTCAAGTGGATCGTCATCTCTAGAGTTATTCTTTCTTTTTTTTGAATATGAATCAGAATTAAAAGTAATTGTAAATGTTGGATCTCTACCATTATTGTTATTATTATTATTATTTCTGTTTCTTTTATCTCTATTATTATTGTCTCTGTGATTATCTCTATTATTATTGTTGTTGTTGTTGTTGTTGTCTCTGTTAAATTTCTTTTTAAAAACACTGCCGCTGTTACCATTGGTATGTTCTTGTTCAGTATCTTCCTCTTGTTCCATTTCTGTTGATTCCGATTGTAATTTAATATTTTTTGTATCTTCTGAGGCTTCTTTAACAGCATTTAAAATTAACCTTGAAGTAGGTTTTTTACTCTCTTGAGATTCATTGGTTGGTGATACTGGTTTGGATGTGGTTGTTGTATTATTACTATTTGATGTTGCGCTTGCAAAATAAGATGGAATAAAATTCCATAACCAACCAACAAATGATGTTGCTTTTTCAGATCCTATAAAATCAGAAAGATCATTTATAATTTCACTTTTGGTTTTATTATTTCTAACCATGACAGATATGTATTCCTAAAGTTTTGAATGATATATCGTGGTGATGGAAGAGTAATGAATGAATGAGAAGTAGATATATAAAAAGAGTATAATTCATTAATATTATTGCTTTCGTTGATATTATATTTAGAGTCTAGATAGCCAAGTGTTTGTTGTTTCTACTGAATGTGTTGTTGTTGTAGTTGTTGTTGAGTTTACATACAAAAACATAGACAGATAGTAATATCTAGTGTCTATGTGTTTTGTTGTTGCGGAATAACATTTGTAGTGATGTGAATTGGTGTGGGGGGTATATTATAGATATAATTTCAAATTTTAAAATTGATAGATTACTGTAAGGATATCATCACAATCTAAGTATTGTTTTACTTGATTTTGAATAAAAGTAACATGTTCACCTGTATAAGAATAATTTCCTAGTGTTTCCATGATATATATGTATATATATGTGTGCGTATATGTAAATTTATTTATATATGTATTAAAATTGTCCTTAAACGAAATTGAAGAAATAATTCATGAATAGGGAGATTTTTTTTATTTTTTTTTTATTTTTTTTTAAAAAAAAGAAGTTCGAATGTGGAAAAAATTCAAAAAAAAAGAAAAAAACTCTTGTGAGAATTTAGTAATACTAAATAGATTGTATTTGCGAATATTTGATTCAGTGTGCTTGAATTTACTTAATTAATCGATATTAAGAGTTTACAGGTGTTTAGTATAGAGTAGATTTATATATAAACTTATCGAGTAAAAGAAAAGAGATCAACAAACAACAAACTACAAACAAATAATCAACTGTATCATATAATATAATAATAAATAACACAACAACATGTCATATGAACAAAATAAATTAACTACACAACCAATTGTTAAATCAGTTGATGCTCCACAATACCCTGTTTTAATTCAAGATCCAACTGTATCTCAAGTAATTTCAAACTTTAGATTTTCAGATTATGCATTTGGACTCGGTCTTTCTTTTGTTCTCACTGCTGGTTATTATGCCGCTACTTGTAGGTTTTAGCTATTAGTTTTAGCCTTTATTCAACATCACACACCAGTCATCATATGCAGAGCATCTTTCATAGCTATTTAAAGCAATCGCATTCTTGTTTAAACAAAACAAACTTATGATATCTTATTGTATTGTTGCTCTTGATGATGAATGGTTTATAGGCAATTTATATATAATACTGCATATGCAAAGAAAAAAAAAAAAAAAGATATACTAACGATGGTAAATTAATCAACATTTTAATAATTTAGATCGTCATGCCCCATCTACTTTAGGAGTATCAACAATAGTTTTCCCAAGCATGATGGGTCTTTCTGGTGAAAAAGTATCACAAAGATTAAGAGGTATTAGAGAAAATGAATCTGAATGCAAAAAACACAACAAACAATTTTTCTTTAAACCACAACCAAATCCTTCTACTCCATTCCTTTAAATTTATATAAATACCAGATAAAAATCAATAATAAATAAAAGTAAAAAAAAAACAATATATATAGTACATAACAGGCAGGCAGCTCAACTCAAATAGAACTAAATCCATTCATTATATAATTACTGACATTATATTGAAAATGTACCCGCACCCGCATCTGGCAAACGAAGAGTTTCGTTTCGTTTTTTTTTTTTTTTTGATTTTTTTTTTTTTCATATATTAATTTCTTTTTTAATCATTTTCATTTATTGTTGGAATATATATATAGAAATAGAGATACATATAAAATGGACCAAGAAATGAGTATATCTTATGATGATTATCAAAGTAAAATCAGAGAAGCAGAAAATAAATTGGTTGAAATATCAAAATTAGAAATACAAGAAAACCTGTTGGTCATACTCACTAAAGAACATGAAATTGATTCCTTTTTAAATAAAGTATCGCCTATACTATCCAACACAGAGCTTCCATTATATGTTTTATCAACTGTTTTAAATTTAATTTTAACTGGTGAATTGGGAACTTTTGAAGTAGGTATTATTATTATTATTATTATTATTATTATGTTTGATTGTATGATATTAATTAAAATTTAAAGGACTCAAGAAAATCAGTTTGTATATCCGGTAGAGTTTTAATTGATAAAATTAAAAGTTTTAATGTAGATCAAGTTTCATTTCATACATTTCAAATATTAAGAGGATACTTTATTTCTGAAGAAAGTGAATCGATGAATTTAAATCCCACGTTTACATTGGAACACATTGAGCCATATGGAGAGGCACCCAGTGCCCTATATAAATGGATAGATGCAAATTTTAGTATCCTCACTGTTATATATGACGAGGATGCTGATGATTAACCCCTTGGTGGGAAATTTATAAATAAATTTTGAAAATTTCAAATACTTATTTTTTTGAAATATCTGATGTGTGTGTTAAATTTCTTGGTTTTTGGTTTTTTTTTTTTTTTTTATTATGTATGACTTATTTTCATTCACAATAAATAGATAATAATAATAGTAGTAATTATAATATGAGTCTACCGAAACAATTTATGCCGGTAAATAAATTGGTCTTACCACCCCTTAATCCAAACAAGCCATCTAGAGGCTACTTTCCCTATGAACCTAGTTATTCTAGTAGATCTGTGTATATTATATCTTTAGAGGAACAAGAAGCTCTTTCAAGGCAAAAACCATTGTATCCCAGTTATGATAAGAAGCCATACAACAACAACAGCAATGGTAATAGTAATAATAGTAATAACAATAGTGTTAATCAATATAGTAATCCCTATAAACCAAAAGATATTACAACGACAACAACAACAACAACAACAACTACTAGTCAATATAATAATCCCTATAAGCCTAATAATGGTATCAATATAACAAGTACTACTTATAGGAATAATAATAGTAATAATGATTTAGTCGTAAATAGGTTTTCAGATTTTGATGATAGCAATAACAATAGCAATATTATGAATAGTAGTGGTGGTATAACAAAAGGAGGAGATAGTGATAAAGTAGAAAAGAAAACAGCAGAGGAACTTCAACAATCATTAGAGTTTCTCCGATTAATTTTCCCAGATATTGAGGAAGAAACATTTTCTATTCTTTTAGAGGAATCAAATGGTGATGTAGAAAGTATTGTAGATAGTCTTTTAGCCTCACAATTGGGTGAGAATCAGGATGACAGTGATAGAACAAGTAGTGAAGAGAATTCATTAATGTTTGAACCATTACCAAGAGAATCATTAAAGAGTTTGTTTCCTCCTACGACCGATAATCATTTTGATTCAACTAATAAACAACCAACAACCACCACAACTACAAATAAGTCAGCAACTACAACAACTACATCCACTGCAAATAAGAATAACAATCAACAAACAAAGATACAACAACAAACGAAAACAAACAATAATGTACAAAATGGTAAATCTAAACAGAATCTACAAGTAGCACCACAACAGCAACCACAACAACCGAAATCACCACAAAAAGTTCAACCAAAGCAAAAAGAGCACCAAGTAAAAGAACAACAACAACAGCAACAACAACAACAACAAAAGAAAAAACCTCAATCTATTAGTAAACAAGAATTGGCAGAATATCAAATGAAGATTAAAACATTACATGAGTTATTCCCTCATATTGAAAAGGCCTATCTTGCAAGCTATTTAGAACAGTGTGTGTATGATTTAGATTCAACTACAAATTATTTATTTGATAATGGTTTAGATTCTCCAGAAGTATATGAACAAAGTAAAAAGAATATAGGAAAGAAAAAGAATAAATTAAATAATCATAATAGTGGTAGTGCTGCTGCTGGGAAGAATGAAGATGTAAGTTATAATAATCAAGTAGAGCTACAACAAGAGGACCAAGAAGAAGAAGAACATCAACAAGAAGAGGAAGAACAAAAAATAAATGAACCATTGGAGGAGGATGAAGAGGAAGTTGATCTTTTAGCAATTATTAAAAATCATATGAAAGAAAAAGAAAAACAACCATCTCTCTACAAATACGTTGGTAAACCATCTATTGAGAAACCAAAATATTTAGGTTCTGGTCAGCAACATGAGCAGTTGAAATCCTATTTAACCTCTGAAGACATTAAACCAGCACCCAAAGATTTTGAAAAGAAATTGGAACAACTCTCTAAACAATTCCCAATGATGGATCCAGATCTAATATCATCGATTTACTTGGAGTCTGGTTTCAATTTCCAAATTACATTAAATAGTATCTACGAAATATTTCCAGAGTTTAAATTTAAAGCCAAAACAGGCACAAAATCATTTGCAACCAAAGTTAAAGAATCAAACACTGGCATATATTTACCCACCCCTGCCGCTCATCATTCAGCTTCTCATCTCAGTGTATCCAATAAACCACTATCAACACCCAAAGTTAACATTGTGCCATCAGCGCCAAACAAAGTAGAGATCTATAGTGGTATCATTGAAAAGGAAGACAAGTTTACTGTTCCTCAACCAATCATTACTCCTAAAAAGAAAGCAGCTAGAGTAAACAACACAAAGTTGAATCAAAAGGATTACAAAACCTACAGAGATGAGGCTAGTAAATATGCCAAACTTCGAAATATATGTTATCAACAAGCAGCTCAAGCATACATGCGTAACAAGCAAGCAGAGGCAGCAAATCTTCGAAGTCAAGGTCAAAAGTATGAGGAGCTCATGAATCAAGCAAACGAGATGGCATGTCATCAAATCTTTCTTTCATGCAATTCACGTGTTTCTGATACACTCAAGATCGATCTTCACGGTCTTCATGTAAACGAAGCATTAGAAATGGCTAATCAAGTATTATCAGTGCACACCAATGGTGAATATGATGGTGAGAGTCCAAGTGTCATTACATTTATCACTGGTCGTGGTTCACATAGTCAAGGTGGTGTTGCTAGAATTAAACCTGCATTAAAATCTTTTCTTAAACAATATAATATACCATATATTGAAAATGAAGGTTTAATTGAAGTTAGATTAAAATAAATGTATTATTATAAGTATTATCATTAAACAACGTGGTTTTCTTTTTTAATAAAAAAATAGAATCAATAATACTCTTGAATTAAAATTTTGAGAAAACAAAGATTATTTTTTCTTAGAATTTTTTTTCAAAATGTTTTTATTTTTTCATTTTTTCGACTCGTCCCAGAGTGAATAAAAATAAAAGTAACTTCATATACAACAAGGTTTTAAAGAGTATTTGTAAAGGAGAGAAAGAATAAAATGGATGATGGTGATATTTTACCAACAAAGAAAAAAATTAATAATCATTTAGAAAATAAACAAAGATCACCCCCTGCTTCTTTAGTTCATAATTTACCGACACAAGTTCAAACACCACTCTCTGTTAGTCAATTAGATAAAAACATAATATATAATAGAAAGCAATTAGATCAACAACAACAACAAGATGAAGGTGAAGAAGATGAAGAAAGAAAAGAGTTGAATAGAAAAATTGCACAAAAAGAAAGAGATAGAGATAGACAACAGCAGCAGCAACAACAACAACAAAACTTTTCACAATCATCTCAACAAACACAACAACTAAAATCACAACAACAACAACAACACCGTGGTAAACAACTAGAATGTAATGTAGGATCAATATTTGTAAAGATGATAGTGCATAGTAACAACAAGACACCTCTTAGTGATCCTATTACTTTACCAAATGTTAATAGTTTTAAATCAACATTTAGTAAAGTTTTTGCAAGGGTACAGACTTCAAGCAATTTCGATAGTCTTCTCGATTCTTTAAAAGAATTCTTTTCAGATGACTATCGTTTACAACTTTCTTTGTCCCCCATTGAAACGAGTTCCAATGATGATAGAGTATATCAGAATAACTTTTTTACTGAAAGTTTTATCAAGGTTTTATTAGATATAAATTGCTTACAACCTTTAATGATTCAATGTTTATTTGATGTTATGATTCAAAGTGTTGCAGAAGAGTATGTTTCATCTATTAATATTAATAGCAATTGGAGTATTATACTAATCTAAAACATGCGTACACTATTTTAGAAAAAACTATATTAAACAAATATGTTCACAATTAAGATGGTTAGATAATATTACAGATAGATCATCACTTACAGAAAACTTTTCAACACTATTGGGTGTTTTATCTTCGAATACAGATTTAAAAAGAGAGATCATTGCTTTTATACCAGATATTATAGATGATCATTGTCATGTAGATTTTGTAAAATGTCTATTGGAAATATATAACAATGAAACTGAATTGGCAGTATCAGTGTTGGATGTACTGGGTAATTTAAATTTAAATGCTTCTCATTTAATTCAAGTGCGTAGTAATGTAATTGCAAATTTGAATTCTTCAGATTTAGATGATATTCCTGTAATGATTTCTTTTTTACTTCAAACTACTCCTCCTAAAGAATCTTTATCTGTATGTTTATATCTATCTCAAATACCAATATATATAATAGTTATTAATATGTAATAAAATTTATAGACAGTAAAGCATATTAGAATAAATTTAAATTTATTTGATGATACATTAACAACACAACATTCTACAAGTAAAGAGCCAGAGCAATTAATTATAGAATCATTAAAAACAGGAATTAGATTTAAAAAAGAATTGGTAAATGCATTTTTAAAAGAGATATCACAATCAGATAAAGTAAAGCCATTAGATATTTGGATTTTAATAATCATTTATTCATTTAACCAATCATCAACTTCAAGTAAAGAGATTGAAATGATATTTAAGAAGAAAATATCAAATGGTCTATTAAAAACATCGATTCTATTAAATGCTGTTCAAGGTCATCAACATGGTTTAAAGCAATTTTTCAATGTAATGTTATCATTGTGTGAATACTTTACTAGAACTAATACTCAACCCAGAGTTAGAATGTTTGGAATCTATTTCTATCAACTATTATTCAAACTCTATAGAGAAAGATATCAACAAAAAGATTTAATCGAATCACTGATCACTCACATTTGCTCTGGTAATTTACTCGAGGCCAATGGTGGTATTGAAGTTCTTTTACACATATCAAATCAACCAGACTCTTTAGATGATCTCTATGAACACTCTAATCTAATCAAAGGTATTCTTGATCAAATCGATAGTTTAAATGAAATTCAAATTAGAAATATCTTTAAAGTATTTGCATCTCTACTTTACACGGGTGGTCACAGATCTGCATCTATTGATCATGTACATCCATTAGTTCAAAATACATCCATTTCAAATGAATTTGAAATATTCACTAGAAAACAACTTACAAATTCAATATTAAAATACAAAAAGATTGGTCTCATCTCCAATTGTGCACATATCCAACGTTTATCACGCAGTCCAAGAGCACCCGGTGTTTTTTCTGCAACCAAAGATATTCTACTATCTTTGACAAACAATTGCAAGTCATCACAAATTGCTCTGGCCTATCTCTATGATGAATTGGTAAATAGTTTTAGAGATCAACCATTTGATGTTAAAATTGTTTCTTTTGTTGCCGATCAATTACAAGAGGATCTTTTATCCAAATTTAATTCAAATATTTCAAATAATGATAAGGATATTCTTTGGTTTGGTGGTGAACAATCAACCGATTGTATAGATATCTATCCAAATATATTGGAATCTGGATCGTCCAAAGAAAAGTTACTCTCTCTTTCATCTCATTTTCGTTTACTTTCAACTTTTGTTAGATCATCACAAGAAGATAATAGTTTGGAAAACATCGAAGCACTATTAACCTGTCCAATTAAAATGTTTAGAAAAGATATCTTTGAAAATAATATTCAATTATCAAAAGAAAAGGAACTCTATTGTTTGGCTTTGTTTCATGCTATAAATTTCATTCGAGAATTGGTAAATGCATTTTCTACTCAACTTAATGATTCATTGGTATCACCTCATCAAGATAAAGTTTTAAAGAGAATTCAAGATCTAGTTCAATTGGAAGAGTATTTTGAAATTGTTTTATCTTCATGTACCTCTTTTATTATGCCCTACGGTACATTTGACTCTGATCAAAAAAAGAATTTTGTAATTGATTTCAAAAAACTAAAGAAACCTGGTGGTGAAGATGGTGCTAGCAGTGGTTCAAAGCAAAAACAACAACAATTTCATAATGATTCTAGTGTAGAAAAACAAACAATCTATGAAGATTCAAAACCATATTTACAATTGGTTAAACCTTATTTTAGAGATTTTGAACTTTCAACATTAAAGATTATGCAATTATACAATAGAGCAGACATAGATAGTCAAATACCATGTGAATTGGTACAAATTGATTTTAATTCCTTAAATTATTTGGTACAAGATCTTTATTCAAAATTAACAATCCTAACTACAGTTGAAAAAGTTAATCCTTTATTAAACAATACGAACACCACACCTTCTTTACCATATACCTTTGTTCAATTTATTGACTCTGTTGGCCAAGTATTTCCTTCTTTTCTCACCTATTTAGAACGTTGTACCTCTCTACTCGAATCACAAAGCAAAGAACTAGATTCTTTTGTAAAGAAATCAAAGTCTTTTTTTAAACAGTTGGAGGAATTAACTAATACTGCTAAAGATATGGAAGAGGAGGAGGAAGAGGAAAAACAAAGTGAAAAAGAAAAAAAAGATAAAATCAAATCATTAAAAGAACATCTCAGAGTTTCCAACGATAAAATCCATAAACTAAATCAAAGTCAATCAACTTTGCACCATTGCATCACTCTTATACTTAGATGCTTTCAAAAAATATTTGTCTATGGAGATATTATGGAGGAGTCTTCAGATAAATTTTTAGCATTGATTAAAATGATTGAAAAAAGAAAGAGATCAATATTACACGTGTCATCCACTTCAGATGAATTAAACTCACTTTCAATATTATCAAGTTATTTATTTGGCATTTTTGAAAAGTTTATTCCAAAGTTTTTGTCTACCAAAAGTTTTAAACCATGCTACTCTTTATTAGAGGTATTGGTGTCGTTGGAAAGAAATCAATGGTCTGGTGGTGAAAAGAATGAAAAACATGAAGCCATTATCAACACTCTTTCACAAATTATGTTGTCCATTCATTGGAATGATAAAATCCCCACAAGTCAAATATCTTTTATTCTTTCAACATGGTTAGATACTCATATTCCTCCACAATCCTATCTTATCACACGTCGCTTATTTGCTTTTTACTCAAAGTATCTTGAAGAAAAAGAAAAGAAAATAGAAAGTCCAACCAAAAAATCAAAAAAAGATAACGACACCAGTGATGATGATGACCATGATGATGGTGATGGTGATAAAAATCAAGAAACAATATTTGATTATAGTCAATTGATAAACAATCAAGAGTTTGTAAAAAACATTGATTTCAATGCATCTTTAACATCAACTACATCTTTAACATTCTTGAAATGTATACTTTCCAAAATGGTTAAAGAATTTGAGCCAATATTCAATTTAAACAATGTAGTACGAGTATTGGAATATTCTGTAAACACATTTGCGAGTATTGTCAAATTAATCAAATACAAAGATCGTAATGTTTTTTTGGTTGAAATTCTCAAACAAGGTATGAATTATATCTCTTTGTTTTCAAAACATTTTATCCCATACTTTAAAAAGAACGCTAAAGATGACTTGAAAACCTTTATGGTTATATTAAAAGCTGTTCAAGAGGCTACCAGACAATTGCATTCTATTTGCGCTCATGGTAAAAAAACTAAAGATAATTTAATCACTCCTCTCATTCCTCAAGCAAAGAAAACATTTGATACCTTAAATATGGACATTAAAGTTGCTCTATCAAATATGGGTGCTTTAAATGCTTTCTCAACTTCAAATCTTTCTAGACAGAATCTTAAAGGTGAAATTATGAAGAATGAGGATGATGATGATGACGACGATGGTGATGATGAAAATTCAAATCAAGATGAAGAGGAGGAAAATGATGAAGATGACGATGATATTAAAGATATGATCGATGATGATATTGTAGAAAGCGATGAAGAAATGGATGATGAAGAAGATTATCAAAAAACTAAAAGATTAAAGAAACAAAAAGGAACATCATCAACATCAACATCAAAAACCACCACTCCCTCTAAAAGAAAAAGAATTATTGAATCTGATGAAGAAGATGAAAATGATGATGCCACTGCTATTGATGATGACGAAGATGATATTATTGCTAGTTCTCCACTTTCATCTGACTAAATAAATGAAATATCATTTTTGTTGTAAAAAAAGATTTTGAACTTCAAAAGGTTTTTTTTTTTTTATGTATTTTTTTTTTTTTTTTATTTTTTTTTAGAAATAAAATTAGTTAAAAGAATACTAATTTTTAGT
>AJWJ01000480.1:0-18350 GCA_000277445.1 Polysphondylium violaceum | reverse complement strand
ATTACAAATGTGAATAGATGTATGTTCACTATGGGCAATTAAAAAGAATGAACATTTATTTTTAAAGTTTTATGTTTTCGAAAATCCTGCCAGATATTTAGAAGATACGATTTTAATAAAATATGGATTTAGATAATATTTATTGTAATATTATGGAGAAGGTTACTTATATTTCATGGTTTATCACATAATAAGGTGTTTATTAAAAATTTTATTATAAAGTTTTTTTAAAAAAAATGGTTGAGAGGATGTGATAAAAACTAAATATAATTTATTTTGGTTATTTTACTTCAAATAATTTTATAAACCTATTTTTAAGGTATGTTTACTATGGAAATAGAAGAATTTTATGTTTGAGAAAACTATCTCAGTTGAGGATTTCATTCCATTACAATTTTTTTATTAAACTAAAAAAAAAAAATTTTATAAATATTTGTTCAATGGTAAATTTAAAAATTTAATAATTTTAAATTGTAATTGAAAAATCAATAAGGAATCTTAATATCTATATCTAAAAAACTCCATTTAATTTTAACCATTTTTGAACCATTAGAATGATAAACATATCTAAGGGTAATTTAAATGAAAACTCTATGGTGAAATTGACAACAATGCTTCAAAAGAAGTAATCATAGATAGAAGATTAATTCAATTGAATATATACAAGTTTGTTAAAATTATCTACTAGTTCATATAATAATGTTTTCATAATAAAAATAATTTATTTTACTATCAGAATATATTTTAATATAAAGAGTAACGAAATAGAAAGATCAAAAAGATCAAATATTAGAAATCAATGTTAATTATTTATAAAAATGAATATAATTCCACCCACCCTCAGATAAAAAAAAATTGTTTTACCCCCTCCCACCCATTTACCACAAGTGAATGTCAAAAGATTGAAATGTGTATGTATGTGGTGGGTTGTTGAGTGTGTTGGTGAAAATGGTGCACTTATTTTTTTAAAGAATGAGCGATGCTTAAAATAATATATGTCACTGACAAGTGTGAAAGGTGGGGAATTGGTAATTGTTTTCAATATCAAAGTGTGGGAACAAGGATGAAATAAAAATAAAAAAAAGAAAAGAGAAAAATAAAAAATAGGCTCCTAATTACTCTTTATAAATACTGTTATTTCATTTGCATTTTCTCCACCCCATCAATAATAATAAACCATTTTTATCATATTAATATGACAGAAATAATTTTGGATAAAAATGAAGAGAAACCTATACTAAAAGAAAGAGGCCTTTCTGACCACCTTTTCCGTTACTTCGGTTTACTCTTTATATGTCTAATTACATTTGCTTCCTACTATATCTATGATATCCCAAGTGCTGCCCAAAAGGATATACAAGAGGTATGATCATTAAAAGTTGCAAAAATTATTATTTATAAATTTATTAATACAATGGTCATACTATAGTTATTTAAAATCAATAATAGCGAATTTAGTATATTTTATTCCATTTATTGTTATCCCAACATTATTATTGTATTTTTTGGAGGATTTTTAATAGATACAGTTTTTGGTCCTCGAAAGGGTGGTTTATTTTTTGTATCATTGGTTTTAGTTGGTCAAATTATATTTTCCATTGCAGGGTCATTGGAAAGTTTTGCACTTGCTGCATTTGGTCGTTTTATTTTTGGACTCGGGAATGAATCATTAAATGTTGCCCAATCAACTTTTTGTGCCTCTTGGTTCAAAGGAAGATCAGATATTAATTTAGTGTTTGCAATAGCAATTGCTTTTTGTAGAATTGTAAGATTAATTATTATTATATTATTATTATTATCATTATAACTAACTATTTAGAAAAAAAAAAAAAAAGGGAAAGTGTATTAAACTATCAAATTACACCAAAAATAATTGAATCTACAAGCACTGTTGGAGCACTTTGGTTTGGAACTTTGGTTTGCGTGATTTCATTGCTATCTTGTATAGTTCTTGTGATACTCGACCGTATTAGAGTTTCAAGAGATGGCGATTGTGATAAAGTTTTAAATGAACCAGTTAAAATCAAAGATGTATTAAAGTTTCCAATCTCTTTGTATTTCTTGATCATGGCCATTGTGTTTTTTTACACACCTTTGGTTGTGTTTATTTCCAACAGTACAAAGTTTATACAAACCAAATGGCCCGAATACAATGCAAGTAGTGTAATAAGTGTGCCATTTATAGTTTCTGCCATGTCACCCATTATAGGATTTGTGATCAGCAGAGTGGGTCGAAATGTTTCTTTTATGGCACTATCGTCAACCTTGTTGGCCATTGGTCATTTTATGATCGCATTTACCACTATTAATCCCTATTATTCAATGTTTTTAATGGGTGTTGGCTATGCTACCATGGTGGGTAGTTGCTGGTCCCTGTTTCCATCACTTGTCCCCAATGATAGAATGGGCACCGCCTTTGGATTTTGCTATGCACTTGTAAATGCAGGTGTTGCCATCTTTTCCTCATTGATTGGTCCCATTCTCGATGCTACCGACGATAACTATGAAATCACTGAATCTATATTTTTAATACTCTGTATTCTTTCCATTGTAGCTACCATCATACTCGCAATCATAGACATAAAGAATAGAGCAATCAATGTTTCGTCCCAAGAAATGAAAACCAAAGTATTAGAATTGGTATGTATATCAGGAGTAGTATTCTCTCTATTATTCATGTAATCTATCATATGATATTAACATAAATTTCCCAATTTAGAATGCACATCATCAATATGAACCAATTCAAGATATTCAAGAAATCGATACCGATATTTAAATATCTGTCATTGCGTCATCATTATCATATCTATCCATGTCTATCTATACGCCAACATATGTTTTTATTATTTGTATTATTCAAATATTTTGAGTAATATAATAATAACAGTATATTATTAATAAATATTGTTTCAATAGCTACTATTACTCTAATTGATGTCATTCAAAAAAAAGAGTGCTAGCTAGGTTTATCATCATACCATATTTTCACCTATTCATCTCTATCTTGATCTCTAATTCTATTCAAATAAAACTGCGTGATTGAAAACTTTTACTCCCTTAAGTGGCAGTACCCACACCCTAGATATGATAAATTTTTTCTCTTTTTTTTTTTTCTTTTTTTTTTTTTTTCTACCTCCTAAAGAGTGATAATATCTAAAAACTATAACCGATAAAAAATAGTTTTCAAAAAAAAAATCAATAAACCTTTTGGATAGAGGGTAGATCTAAAAATAATTCAAAGTAAACTGCCCACACCTTCGTTTTGAGTCAGACAGAAATTACGAAAAAAAAGGAAATCTCAAAGTCCCAAGAAATTCTGTGAGATGACAAAACTCTTGTTTCCAAAAATATGAGAATTTATTTTTTTTAATTTTTTTTTTTTAATTTATATTATTGGGTGCGCGTGGTAATGTTTAGAAAAAAAACATCATATATGTATATTGACCCCCCAACCACACATTTTCAAAATTTACACAAATACATAAATACTAGAAATACACATATATACATATAACATAGATACTCTTATATAACACCTCTATATAATACAGTATTGTGTGTATAGTAAATAGAGAACAAAGAAAATTATACAAAACTCACAAATTTAATCAATTCAAGAGAAATTCCTTCCCTGGAAAAAAATACCAATACACTCCCCCTTCATTCATTTATTACCTCTTTTAACCACACATATACCCACACAAATACACACACACACAATTCATCTTTACCCCTCTTTAATCGTTTTTTTTTGTTTTTTTTTTGTTGTGTTGTTTGAGTGATTGTAAATACAAGTTTTTATTTCTTCACAAAAATATTATCCAACAACAACACATAACAATAACAATAGATATATAACCTAAATATACATCTTTATAACATTACATTGTATCATATTACTTTACTATCGCACTACACTTTTTAACTTTTTTTTTTTTAATTTTTTTTTTTATTTGTTTGTTTTTATTTCCACTCTGTTATTTGTTTTTTTAAATTTCAGTCCTATCACATATACTCCACTCACTCACCCACCCACACACAGACAAGACAGAGACCAACATTAACTTTTATATCTAGACTATATCTAAAAAATCTTTTATAAAATTAATAATCAAACTCTGGTGTTGTAGATATTATTTATTATTTATTTTTTTTATTGTGTTCACCTTGTATATATTGTTTTTGTGTGTGTCTATTATCTTTTTATATAGTAATTCTAGATACCTACTATTAGCTCTTTATCACATTTAATAATTGTATATAATTCAAATTATCGATTAATAATTTTCAATTTCCCAAATATATTTTATTTTTTTTTCAATTTCAATATTTAAAAGGTATTTATTTTCATTGGTTTCAATTATATTATCAATAACATTCTCTCCCATCCTCTCTCTAAACTCTTTCTATATTTACCAACACATACTTATTAATTTTATTATTTTATTTTTTTATTAATATCTGGTTTTAGTAATTTTACACTTTCCCTTTTTATTTATATAAAACAAAAATGACAAAAATTAAAAAAGGTAAGATCGATAGGAATATGATAAAATAAATATACTATATATACTAATAGATAGATATAAGTAGAAAAATCACATTATAGAATACTTTCATTAGATGGAGGTGGTGTTAGATCAATTATTGAAACAGTACTATTAAAAAAGATTATTGAAGTTTTTCCAACATTTTTAGACAATGTAGATTTAATTACAGGCGCTAGTGCAGGTGGAATTTTAGCTTTAGAACTTGCATCAGGAAAAACAAACGAGGAGGCATCTGAATTTTTCAAGAAAATAGTGCCAGACATATTTCACAAATCATGGTATCACGAGTTTACCAGTTTGGACAGTGCAATTGCACCTGCTTACACCAATGAAAAATTAAAGGAGGTGTTGCAAACTCAATTTGGAGATATGACACTCAAGGATTTACCCAAAAAGATTTTAATCCCCGCTTTTCAATTGGATAATCACTCTAGCTCTGTACCCGAGATGCCAGACAGTGAGAAAATAGACGCTGACGAGGAATATTGCGATGAAGAGGATCAAGATTTTGAAATCATTCCCAACCCTCATCACAGAAAAAATGCAGATGGTCCTGTGACTCATCATAGAAGATGGGCTCCTAGATTTTTCCACAATCTTCAATCATCAAAAACCAATGAACATCTTTGTGTCGATGTTGCTCTCAGAACTAGTGCGGCTCCCACCTATTTCCCCATCTATCAGGGTTTTGTCGATGGTGGTGTCTATGCAAATAATCCATCATTGTGTGCTGTCACCTCTGCCATCTCTTCTGGTATTGGCATTGAAAATATTGTCGTACTCTCACTTTCGACTGGTAGAGACGGTAAATTTGTATCACCAGATCAATATGGCGCCGGTAATTGGGGTTTGGCCCAATGGGCACCAACATTGATCAATATGTTGTTAGATTCAAATGTTGAAATTACTGATTTTCAGTGTGCTCAACTCTTGGGCACTAGATATCATAGAGTGGATCCATTGTTGACTCAAAACATTGATTTGGATCAACCTAAATTCATTCCTCTTTTGGAAGAGATTGCCAATGCTGTCGATCTTACTCTAACTTTTGAATGGGTTGAAAAGTTTTGGTTTAAAAAGGGTGATCATATTAGACCAATTTTCACTCCAACCACTTCTCCATCCTATACTTCTCCAATTTTAAGACCACGTGTTCCAAAATCAAGTCAAGACGACGATGATGAAGAAGGTGATAATATAACCGATACCAACAAAGAAAATATGAATGCTAGTATTGAAGTGGATACTACAATAGTGACTACTACAAGTGCTAAATCCGGAAATGATACAATAGATTCAACAACTACAACAACTACTACCTCGACATATACATATAGAAGCTGTTCAATTCAATAAAGATCTTTTTTTACCAATTGTGATATAATAACAATATTTAAAATCCTTATAAGACATTCAAACTTTAATCTCATAACTAATCCCAAGTGTTGCTTTTACAAATGAATTTTGAACTTTTATTCAAACACTATCTATTAATAGTATTTTTTGTTTTGTTTTTGTTTTTTTTTTTTTTTTTTTTTTTTTCTTAAAATTTCGAAAATGAAAAGAAATATGGGGTTTCATAAACAAACATTTTTCATTAAATATAAAATACATTCACAATGTTGGGAAGAATAGTAAAATCCTCAATTCAAAACAATGGTGGTTTAAATAGAATCTTTACTTCTTCATTATCAACAAATACCTCTATTTCTGTTATTTGTAATAAAAGATCTTTTTTAAATATTGTCCCCGATCGTAAGTATGATTTTGATGATGATGTGGATGATAAGGATGATAAGCACAATTTAGTATGCTAAAAAGAATAAATAATAATAACAATAATAACAATAATAATAATAATAATAATAACAAATAGCAAGTGTCGGTTTAAATGAAGATCAAAAACAAATTCAGCAAATGGCATTGGATTTTGCCAATGATAAATTATTACCAAACGCCCCTAAATGGGATCAAGAACAATTCTTTCCAAGAGAAGTTATGAAAGAAGCTGCTCAATTGGGTTTTGGTGGTATTTATGTTAAAGAAGATGTAGGTGGTTCTGCTCTCTCTCGATTTGATGCCGCTCTCATTTTCGAAGCACTTTCTAGTGCCGATGTTAGCACTACTGCTTTTATTAGTATTCACAAGTAAGTGTTTTACACACCATACTGGTACTCGTAGTAAATAGCGTCATGACTGATTTGTTTTGTATAGTATGTGTGCAGGTTTAATTGATACATATGGAAATGAAGAACAAAGACAAAAATATTTACCAGATCTAGTTACCATGGAAAAGGTAGCTAGCTATTGCTTAACTGAGCCAGGAAGTGGATCAGATGCAGCCTCATTATCAACCAAAGCAGTTAGAGATGGTGATCATTTTGTTTTAAATGGTTCCAAAGCATTTATTAGTGGAGGAGGTGACAGTGAGGTTTATTTGGTTATGGTTAGAACCGGCGGTCCTGGTCCAAAGGGAATCAGTTGTCTTTTGGTAGAAAAAGACACTCCAGGCCTTAGTTTTGGCAAAAAGGAAGAAAAGTTGGGTTGGAATTCTCAACCAACTAGAGCACTCATTTTCGAAGATTGCAGAGTTCCCTGCGCCAATTTGATTGGCAAGGAGGGTCAAGGATTCAGTATTGCCATGAACGCATTGAATGGCGGCAGAATCAATATTGGTGCTTGCAGCTTAGGCGGTGCCCAAGCCTCGCTTGTTGCCGCCCGTGATCACGTCAAGGTGAGAAAGCAATTTGGCCAATCGATTTCCAATTTCCAAGCCATCCAATTCAAATTAGCCGACTTGGCCACTCAATTGTACGCCTCACGTCTCATGATCAGAAGCGCTGCTCAAATGCTCGATGAAAAGGACCCACAAGCCCACGTATACATTGCCATGGCCAAACTGTTTGCCTGCGATCAAGCATTCAAAATCTGCGACGAATCCCTCCAACTTCACGGCGGCTACGGCTATCTCAAAGACTATCCTGTCGAAAGATATCTCCGTGACACCAGAGTACACAGAATTTTAGAAGGCTCTGACGCCGTCATGAGACTCTTAACCTCTCGTGAGATGTTGAAGGATCTATAAGCAACACCTAATGTGTGTGTGTTTTTTTTGTGAAAATAAATTAAATTAAATAAATTTGAAATTGAATTGAAATTTTGACGGTACTGTGATGAACGATAGCGTTTTCTGCCTTAAACACGCCCACCTTTTGGAAAAAGAAAAAACCACCTGGTTTGAAGCGCTAAAACGGGGTGATTTTTGAAAAAAATGGTGTTTGTCCAGAAAGCGAAAAAAGTGTTGATTTGATTTTTTTTATTTTCAATTTTAATTTATTTTTATTTTTATTTTTGAAAATTTATTCTCGAATTCTTGGCTTGTGCGCCTTTTTTCGTTTTACACCCCCCACTATTTACACACACATATCCACAGTACAGTTAGATAGAATAATATAAACATACACACATATATCTATACATATATTATCCATATATAAACAGTCAAACATATTATCGTCACCCACACAACATAAAACATATAACACAACACAACATTACACACCTGTCACCACTACTACCACTCATTATTATCATAAAAAAAAGCTTGTTTTTATATAGTGTGAACGTGTTCTCAATTTTTTATTTATTTTATTTTTTTACAAAAGTCGACAAATATATATAAACACAAATACATAAAATTTCATTTGAATTCTTCATTTTTTCCTGATTAATTAGTTTTCATTCATTAGTTTGTTTTATCATAATTTAGTTTTATAGTTTGTAACGTCTGTTTCATATCAATCATTAGTAGTACATTTTTAATTCATATCGTTCTTTTTATATATACACACCTTTAATGGTGATCATAACTTTTGTAAGGTAAGTTTTATTTATACTAAAAGTTTATTCCATTAATAATATACCGCACTAAACCTTTTCCTTTTTTTTTTTTTTTTTTAAAATTGTTCTTTTCTAGATTCTACCAACAACTTAAATTATGGATGCGATTTAAAAAAAACAACAATACTAGTAAATAAAAATGTCTATTTATATTTTTTTTTTGATGCTACGACATCAGAGTTTGACTGGGCAAGAGATTATTTTACGATGTTGTACACCATCAGTTTTTTAATTCTCTTTCTCTCATCATTTCTCTTTTTATTCTTCAGCTACTCCTCTTACTCTATATAAATTCTTTCTCTTTATTTGTTTTATATATATATATCTTCTTTCCATACAGCTTTAAATCCCCCTCATCTAAATTTAAATGGTTAATAGAAATCCTAGTACTAGTCAATGAAAAGAAAAAGAAAAAAAAAAAAAAAAAGTGCCACCCTTCATGTACTTATAAAATAAAGAATAGATAAAACTAATATAAACATTACATACAACAATATAATAATAATAATAAAATAAAGGCACGGAGAAACGGACTTTAATAAGAATGGAATACTTCAAGGCCATCTTAATATACCGTTAAACTCAAAGGGTAGACAACAGGCAGAAGAAGTAGGAAAACAATTGGCAAGAGACACACCAATTAATTTAATCATTACATCAGATTTGGATAGAGCATATGAAACAGCAACAATAATTCATGATAGTATATCATTATCTTCAACAATTCCAATTATATCAACTCAACTCCTAAGAGAAAGAAATCTTGGAAAACTTGAAGGTGTAGATCTTAGACAATTGGTAAACTGGGAAGAGCTCCCTGAACCAAAGAGATTAATAGAGATTCAAAAACTTCTTTCTAGACCAGAAGTTGATATTAATGATTTTAAAAATGAAAATGATAATAATGACAATATTGTTGAAGATATGAATAATAGTAATAATAATACTAATGATATTGAGTATACAAATTCATTGGCATCTTCAACAAATTCATTATCATCAGTTTCATCAGTCTCATCGTCATCATCCTCTTCTTCCTCTTCTTCATATGATAATCCAAATTCATTATCATCATCAACTTCCTCTTTAACCTCTGTAGATATTCCAATTTCATTAACTTCCTCATCAACTCCAACCAATGTTAAGCTCAGTTCAAACATTTTAAAACTTCTTCCCTCTAGAGAATTAAAAATGGAAACAAAATCTCATTTAATTTCTCGTGCAAAAGAAGCTTTTCAATTTATTCTTAAACAAATTCCTTCTAAATATATTAATAATTCATCTGTAGATTCTTTATCTACCAATTTTTTAACAAATATTTTTTCTAGCAATAATAATAGCAATAGTAATCAATCAGTACAAACAAATAATAATCCCAGTGCTGGTATTAATTTTGCCAATTTACCAAAAGATTTCCATATATTAATAGTCTCTCATAGTGTTATGTTGAGAACGATTTTAAGTCTATTACTTTGTAAAAAACCAGTGCCCTTTTTTCAATCTCCTAATGATCGTCGAGTTACCCAAAGCGAGAGTTCTTCAATTCAAAATTTTAAATGGATAAAATGTGAATTAAAAAATGCTTCTTCAATTAGAACAACTTTTAATGTAATCGAAAAGAAAAGAGACTCTATAAAAAGAATCCCAAGAGATGTAGTTTTTATTCACTCTTCTGATTCCACTACCTAGCTATATTATTTAAATAAATATTTTTTTTATTTCATTTATTTATCAAATTTTTTTTTTTTCATTATGATCTTTAGTTTTTCTGAACAATGCAAAATTGATTCCGTGGTTATGGTAAAACAAAACCAATTTGAACAGATGAAACAGTTTTATTAATAAAAACTTAACAATTCAAATTAAACTCTTTTTTCAAAAAAATCATACAAAGAAATATTGAATAACGAATTTATATTGTATTAATATTTATTGATTATTTATCAAGTATGGTTCCATAGATTTGTTTGAGGGTCTAAATGAAGAGGTGGTATTCTTAATTTACCTTTGGCGAATCTATCTTTACATTTTAATTTTATAGAGCTTTGATCACCTAAAAATCCAATAATTGATTTTAATTTTGTTATTTGTTGCGAAAGTAATTCATTATTATTATTATGATTATTGATATTATTGTTATTTAAACTAAAACAATTTAATGTAGATTCTATTGATTTAATGGTTTCTTTCTGTAATAATAATATATTGGCATCTTTTTCAATAGAATCTTTTGTCTTGCATGAAAATAATTGGAAAAGTGGGGGTATTATTGGATAATCTGATGAAATAATAACCAAAACATCAATTTCAACTATTTAATTAAAATTATAAATTAATATTTTATATGTCATTTATAATAAATAGAAGCAACTTACCATTATTATTTTTAAATATTAATTTTAATGAATCATCACCAGCTAAAATTGGATAAAAAGTGTCGTCTGTAATAACAGATACAAGAATGGGATCAGAGGTTAATGATGATGGTGATATTGATTTTGGAATTTGTTTCTTTAGTGAATTAATTTGTTTTTCTAAAGATATACGTGTTTCAATTCTTTTAGTAATCGAGTTTATAATCAGTGATGTAATGTTCCATTGGTTGATATTTGGATTTAATTCTAAAGAAATTGGTAATAGACCAGCTAGGATCTGTGCCCATTTATATGGTTTTCCATATTGTGCAATAGTTGACATGATTTTAGGTGAAAATTGATTGGTGGTCGTTGAACTTGTTGTTGATGATGAAGGTGATGATTGGAAATTTGGACTATTAAATATTGGTGATAAAACTTTACTACTCTGTGAACCATTTGTAAGATTTAATGGTGAAAGTGGTGTTTCTTGATTACTATTATTCTTTGTCTGTTGTTGTTGATTGTTATTAATCAAAAATTGATCGATGGAACCAGTGTCTTGTGGAAATAGATTATAAAAAAAGTGATCTGAACGATTTGCAACTTTACACAATACTAGATTTTCATCTTGCGACCAATAAAAGAAAACATCAACCTTTGTATCAAATACAATGTATTCTAAATTGATATATAGGGGATGAATATTGGTACTGTTTTCTTTTGGTATAAATTTGTTTGATCTTTCCAAGCTTGATATTTTGAGATTAAATAGTTGATTAATATTGTTGTTTGACGATTTATATGAACTGATAGAGCTATAGAGTTTATATAATGGTTCGGGTAAATCAAATGCATTCTTGTTGTAGTTGGTATTGAATGATGGTTGAATGGGTGTAACTTTTTTAATCAATTGACCAACTTGTGATGGTAATGATTGTAAAAACTTTTGTTTGGTTGAATTCATTTCATTGAATAATTTAATTCTCTGATTGATTTGTGTTAATTTATCCATCATACTAGTAGTTATCGAAAAGCTGTTAATAACAAATGGTCAATCTCATAGTATATCAATGATATAATTACCTTGTTCTTTCATTTAATTCAAAGTTTAATCTATTTAATATGAGGTTATGTTTTTCTAACTCTTGATCATCGTTGTTTGGATCATTATCTATTATATTTAATTTCTCTTTATTTGCATTTTGAATACCCTTTTCATAATAATCTAAAGGTACTAATGTAGGTTCATATTGTTCAATTCTACAGTTTATATAGATTAGATGTTAGGGACCAAAACAACAATATTATTATTGTTATTAATATATTATTAATTACCTAAAATCAGAATAGGAATGAATTTCCTTTAATAAATGATTCTTTTCATATAGATAATTTTGATGTAGTAGATTAAGTTGATCTAATTTATCTTTTTCTTCATTTAATTTTAATTTCTTTGATTCGGTATCAAGATGAGTTTCTCTATTTGATGATTTAATATCTAGAAAAGAGGTAATCAATGAGTTTAAATATAATTTAACATCATCTCTTTCTAAAAATGATGATATCTGATCTGCACCAATTTGTTCTCGAAGTTGAAGTAGTTTTAAACAATTGTCTTTGATTTCTTTTGATATTGTAAGTGAATCTTTGACATCTACAATTGCAATTCCACTATCAATAGTCATTACATCACTTGTAGACGTTGTTGTATCTATCGTTGAAGAGTCTTGAAACTCTATATCATTGCTCATTATCTTTAATTCTGATGTTTAGATATGAATTTTAGATAAAAATTATTTTTTAATTAAAAAAAAAAAAAAATACAAATTTAGCTCAAAAATCAAATATATCTATAGAAAAAAAAAAAAAAAATAAGATAATATTATCTTGAAATTTTAATGAGAGTAATATTATGGGTAAATAATTGCAACAATTATCTGGCAGTTAAACTAATATTAATTACCATTGTAAACTGGTAAATTTATTCTATTTTTCAAACAGCAAAAAAATTCAAAAAATACACAATTTTGTTGAACTCAACCATAATTTAATCGATTGTTATTGGTCAATTGATTTACGAAAACAAATTTAGACTAAATCAATAGAGAAAAGATGATAGAGTGCATGTATCACACCACATCAACAAGTTTTAATCCTGGCAATACAAGAAAACAATTCACCAATTTTTGTTTGATTGGTAGTAGTTTCTGATGGGCACTCTAAAAAATTTCGATCAGCTAAAAATCTCCTCCTCTGATTATTTCCACAAGTGGAGTTCCAAAAGTTAAAAATAATAAATCCCACAGCCCTCAAGATGTGCGAGTGGTCTCTTTTTATGGATTTTCGCAAACAAATCTTTAATTAAAAATAAAAATGATCACTTCATCACCTACGTAACCCACACTTTACGAGAAAAAATTTACAAGGATATTTTCTCTTTCTGCTAAAAGGGTCAAAAAAAACAAAACAATTCGGTGAAAAACAAAAAAAAAAAATTCCTCATAAAAAGAATAGGATTTGTGTGGCTAGAAAAAACAGAATAAAAGGTGATGTTTGGGAACCTTTTGATCAATTCTATTTTAAAGTTGACGTATTTTCTTTTTTAATTTTTATTTATTTCACTTGTCACTACCCTTGGAGCAACAAACATTGAGAAAATGAAATTTATCTCTACATTATTTATTTATTTATTTATTTTAGTATCAATTACAAGTTTTGCAAACGCTGCAAACACTTGTGATTTTACATTTGGCAACAAAACCTATGATTTATCACCATTAACTCTGTAAGTTCTATTTTTATCTTTTTTTCATCACAGCTAAAATAAAATTTTTTCGCGCGACAAACAAAAACAAAAATAAAAAAAAAAAATAATAGATACTAACCGTAGTTCCATTAATTATGACAATAGAACCAAAGGCTCATATAAAACCAACTATGGTTTTCTAAGTTTGGAGGTATGTATATTTATTTATAATTGTAGTTGATTGACGGTCACTCAAATATTGATTTTATTAATATTGATTTTTTTATTATTAGTTTGTATTCAATGTTTGCAGTTATACTACCGATTGTAATGACTTTTTTTCGATCCAAAAGAATAAAACACAATCTTGTGTAACATTCCCATATAATGCAGTTGGAACTGCTAATACACAAAAGGCTACTGAGAGTGCCAATGGTATAGCTTTGGTTTATGAAGGCTCCGCTTCTGGTGGTTGTAAAGAACAAACTACTTTGGATTTCACTTGTGATCAATCCACTAGTTTTAAAATAACTGGTCTTGTAAAGAAAGATTGTAAATATACTGTCAGCATTAAATCAAAACATGCCTGTCCATATATTCCAAATCCAACTATAACTCCAACTTCATCGCCAAGCAATTCTAGTGAATCATCTTCTGTTGAAAGTTCTAGCGCCTCTAGCCAATCATCCTCATCAAGTAACTCCACTTCATCTTCTGATTCATCATCATCATATCAATCATCAGAAAGTTCATCGAGTAACTCTACTTCCTCAGCAGTAGAAAATTCATCTAGTGATAATTCAACCTCTTCCTCATCATTTGAAAATTCATCTAGTGATAACTCCACCTCTTCATCATCGTTTGAAAGCTCATCTAGTGATAACTCCACCTCTTCATCATCGTTTGAAAACTCATCTAGTGATAACTCCACCTCTTCATCATCTGAGAATTCTAGTAACTCTACTTCGTCATCATCATTTGAAAACTCATCTAGTGATAACTCCACCTCTTCATCATCGTTTGAAAGCTCATCTAGCAATTCCACCTCTTCATCATCATTTGAAAGTTCATCATCTAGTAATTCCACTTCATCATCATTTGAAAACTCATCTAGTGATAACTCCACCTCTTCATCATCTGAGAATTCTAGTAACTCTACTTCGTCATCATCATTTGAAAACTCATCTAGTGATAACTCCACCTCTTCATCATCATTTGAAGGATCATCATCTAGTAATTCCACTTCATCATCATTTGAAAGCTCATCTTCTGACAACTCTACCTCATCATATCAATCATCTGAAAATTCATCATCTGGAAACTCTACTTCATCATCATTTGAAGTCTCATCATCAGGTAACAACAGCTCCTCATCAAATGAAATTACAGAAGAACCAACACGTACTCCTTCAAACTCATCATCCTCTTCATTTGAAAATCCTAGTAATTCTACTTCATCATCTGAACAGGGATCCTCATCTATAACCATTCAACCAACAAATACCCCATCAACTAATCCATCATCATCTACATTTGAAAGCTCATCATCTTTCAACTCCTCCGAATCATTTTCTTTTTCAAATGAAACCATGTCTTCATCATCCTCAAAAACAACTATATCAATTATTTTAGTTGCTCTCTTATTTATTTTACCACTCTTTTAATAAAATTATAATTATATACTTTCAGATGTTTAGTATATTTTTCAACCTCAATTTTTTTTTTTTGTTTCAAGTTTCTTGGTAGTATGATCATAAAATAATAAAAAATATGAAATGATGTTGTGCAGCACAATTTAATGTTTATTGTTTTGGGGCTTTGAATTTTTAATTTCTTTTTCATCCTTATTACTATTTTTTTTGCTATCTGTACCATTATTTATTAAAGAGTTTTGAACAATTTGAATTATTGTATCGATTGTAGAGTTTTGTAGTTGAGAAATTGAAATAATATTTGGTTTTTGGAATTCTTTTTGAATCCAATTCTTTAATTGTACCATAAACAAACTATCGACACCATAATCTTTTAATTTCATTGATGAATAATTTAATTTTGATGCACTAATTGATAATAAATCTGAAATTGTTGATATGATTTTATCTTTAGTGCTATCTTGAGATTTAATGGTGTGAGTATTAGATTCAAACTGATTCATGTAATAATCTAATTGAATAACCTTTTCACCCATTCTTTTGAGAGCGTCAAAATTAAACTTTGAAATTATGAGATTGGTTCCAAAATCTTTGTTGTTATTTGAAATAATGAGATCAATGGTACCAAGAATTTTAGATATGTTTGTTGGCAAAACGCCTGTGTGTCCAAGAGAGCTTTCAACAGATTTGTTTGGAGAGACATAACCTGCACTTGGAAGTGTAAATAAAAGATTTGTACATTCAAGCCCAAGTGATCTTCTATATTTAGAGAATGAATCATACACCAAGTTGGCAGATATAAAAGCGCATTGATTAAAAGTTGGAATATAGACCAAGGTTGATGAACTAATGATAAAATGCTTGATATTCCATTTACAGAGTAATGATATTTCGTGAAGATTGATTAATCCCATTGTTTTGGAGTCATGTACTGATGATAGTTCATCATAGGCGATTTCAAGTGGTTCAGATTCTGTGTGTAAATTGGCAAAATGAAGAATACTATCGACTGGTGGTAATTTGGAATTTTCATTATAAAGTTGATTAATTGTTTCATGTACCTCGTTTGAATTACCAATATCAACTGATTTGAAATAAAAATTTACATTGGATTTATATTGATTAATTGTTCTTTGTATATCCCATTTCATTGATGATTTTGTTAAAATAATGACATCTGTAACTTTGTTGGAGTTTTCTAATATCCATCTAAGTGTTTCAAGAACCATACCTTTTTGACCTGTGATCAATAAGCATTTGATTTTGGATTTGATATCATTATTCTCTTTGATTATTTTGTTTTGATTTTGTTTAATTAATTGAGGTGTAACAATATCTTGATCATAATCAATGGTGAGTTTACCAATATGTTTTCTTTCACCAATAAAAGCAAGTGCATCATTTAATTGACTAACTGGATATACTTTAATTGGAGGAAGATCTAGTTCTTTATTGGAAATAGCTTCCAACATGATACCAACAGCTTTTGCTTGAAAGATTGCAGGATATTGCGAGACATCAGTTGTAATGTATACTACATTATTTCTAAATTTGAAAAGTTCATGATTGTAAATATGAGTAACTGATAGATCAACAATTGTACCATCTTGGGCTAAAGTGGAAAAGTTTGCATGCATAAAATCACTGGCAAATGTATTGAGAATTGCATCAACACCACCTCGAATGGATCCTATTTCTAAAAGTTTACGTTTGATGCCATCTACAT
This sequence comes from Polysphondylium violaceum, assembly GCA_000277445.1. Lineage (NCBI taxonomy): Eukaryota > Evosea > Eumycetozoa > Dictyosteliales > Dictyosteliaceae > Polysphondylium > Polysphondylium violaceum. The sequence continues at coordinate 1,416 of AJWJ01000480.1, read as the reverse complement.
ATTCAGTTGAAAGTGAAGAGAATATACCGGTTATCATTGATCCATAGTTTTGTTCAAGATAGTTTTCTTTTTCTTTGGTACTCACAGTGGCAAATATATTGATTTTCATACCGGTCTGTTTCATTTTCCATTTTAATATATTTAAAGCAGAAAGACCAATACCACCAGTGGCCGAATGAATGAGTACAGATTTAGGTGTGGAACTATTGTATTCAAACTCGTCGAATAGATTGGCCAATTTGATAAGACAACGATAGATAGCCACATAGGTAGTTGGTATTGAAGCTGCTTCAGTGAAAGAAACCTTGTCTGGTATTAAGCAAACATAGTCTTCATGAGCAATATGGTGACTTCCAAAAGAACCAATTAATAAACAAACTCTGTCACCCACTTTACATTTAGATACTTGATCACCAACACGAGTAACAACACCAGTAGAATCACCACCAAAGCCAGTGGAGTTGATTTGTTGAGATACTAAATCTCTATAAATTAAACTATCTCTAAAATTAATACCAGATGCTTTGATTTTTATCTCTACTTGATTAGGTTCGAGTTGTTTAGGTCTCTCATAAAGTTGAATACTTAAATCTGGATTAAATTTAGCATAGAGGCAATCATTTTCCAAGTTCTTATTTGAAAATTTACTACCATTCTCTCTTCTTGCCAATTCTATATATGTTTTACAGTTTCTAATGGCATATTCTCTGTAATAATTTCCTTTGGTATCAGCTAATGTATTAATAAGGTTAAAGAGATTAAATTGTTGATCATTGAGAGTTGTTTCGTCAAAATCCAAGAGGACATTATCATTGAATCTTGTAAAGTATCTTAATGCACCAACAACTGAAGAGTTTAAATAGAATTTTGAATCCATTGTAGAATTTAATGATAAAAGAATATGTTTACATCTTGATTTTGCTTTCAACAACTCTTGACTTATTTGAATATATTCCATGGTTGAATCTTTGAAATTATTCTTGTCAAGTTGTTGTAATAATGAAAGATTAAATATTATATCATTTTCTTGCATATCTTGAACTGATAAAATCATTTCTTGTAAATTATCAATTACATTTACAGATGACGTTTGATAATAACATTCCAATCTAGATATTATATTAAATTTATCATGTACTGGATTTCCATAAATAATTACTTGTTGTTGTTGACTATTAATTAATCTAATACCATGATTATTATTAATAATTAAAGGTTTCTGAGCATACATAAGAAAATGCAAATTATTTACTGGTATTGAATTAATGTTGGTGAATCCTTTGTTATTTAATAATGATTTCCATTGGTTTGGAGCCATGCAGACATGATCTCTGATATCAGTGTCTGTATAACTTGACCATTGATCAAATGCTCCAAAAATAAAATCCATAGGAATAAAGCCCTTTGTGACTTCAA
>AJWJ01000479.1:0-18472 GCA_000277445.1 Polysphondylium violaceum | reverse complement strand
AACAATAGTTTTTGGTTGTAACAAATTTAAATTATTTTCAGAGAATTGTAAATTGGTTATTTGATTAATGTTTGATACACCAATGTATTGATCATTAAAGAGTGGTTGAATTTGATCCAACAATTTTGCGTAGCCAAACCAACCTGGTATATTTGGTAGAGTATAGATATCACTTGAATAAAATATATCCATATTACCAGCGGCATCTTGAATCATTACTCTAGTAACAGTACTGTAAATTAAAGGATTTACAACGATTTCAAATGAACCATCGGTTGAAACACCACTGACCAAATTTTGTAATGTCATAAATGTAATAACATTATCAGATAAATCATAAAAGTAAATATTTACAACGCCTGATAAATTATCTGTAACTTTACAAACAATATGAATCATTCCATTTTCAAGGGGTGCATATTTAAGATCAACAATAACTGGAGCTATTACATCTGGTGTGAGTGAATCTAAAATTTTAAAATATTATTAATAAGTTAATCTCTTTGAGAAATCTTTTAATTCAACTTACCTGCTTGTCCACTGAGAGTACTAGATGTCAAACCACCAAATCCAGCATAAAAAAGATTTCCAGATTCACCTTTATAGTATTTTGAAACCAGAAATGAAAATCTAAAAGTAAATCTTTTTCCATTTTGACCGAGAAATCCCATTGGATATTTATTGTTTTTGAATTCACTATATGGACCAAAACCTTGACCAATAACATAATTCATTTTAGGATTATACAGATTGTATAACTCTATTGTAAATATGTTATAAGTTGTGATTAATGAGAGTTGAGCATTCGTGTTAGATAGATAATTTTTTGGACCTAGATAAAATTAAAAAAGTTAATACCGAAATCAGAATTTTAAAAGTATTTACTAAATATATACTATCATATGCAACATATTCTATGGGGTCTGGAAAAGAAGAAACTAGTTGGTTATTGTTGATAGAAAAACCTTGAAAGTTCAAACCTCTATCTCTAAATAAATGATTCCAATGTAAAGAGCATTTCTTTGTTGAATCTTGATAAAAAACCATAGAGTTTAGATCGGATAAAGTTGATCTTGCTGATGATGAAAATCCAATAAAACTAAATTCTTGCAATGGTGCACTTTCAGTGTTTATACTATAATAATTTGGTAAGTATTTTGCCATTGCTGCTGTTAATGTTTGAGTTTGAACTGTTGTTGGTGTAACAAAACCTAATTATGAAAAATGCGATTAATAACAGATCCAATATTCTATACTTGGAATATATCATACTTGAATTCAAGGGTGGTGGAATAGTAAATTGATAAGCCACATTGCCTTTTAATGTGGCAGTTATTGGAGTAACTACATCCTTTGGAACAATGGCTGCTTTCAAATCAACAAATATATCAAATTGATTCCAAACACTTGATCCATAAATCTCACAATAATAAACTCCAAGTCCACAATCTATTTCATATGGAGCTATATTTAAAGCTCTATCAATATTTTCAATCACAATTGAATAAACCATCATGTTATTCTCTGGATATACTCTAGGTATTTTAAGTTTATCATCAAATGGTTTAATAGTAAGAGTGCTTGGTGGTGCTATATTTAGAATATGTTGTTTAGAAATATATTTCTATTGCTTTCTTATTTACTAAATCAAATACCTACAAACACATTCTTGTTCAAGAACAGGACCGAAATCATAAAATGTGCCATTGGGATACTCTAGACTTAAATTAATAGGATAGGTTCCTTCAGAAGTTATTTGAAGAATATCCAATGTAAAATAAATGTCACCTGGACCTTTGCTAAACACATTACCTACACTGATCATAACATTTCCATTGGTAAGTTCTCTAAAATTAGGTGAATCAACTTCAGGTACATCTGTTAGATGAAGTAAATATTTTTGTGCACAACTACTCTCCATATAAGATTTTAAGACCTGATTTGTAGGTACCTGTGAGAGTGAAGGTACTAATTGGAAAATAAATTTAGTTGAATTAGTATCATTTTTTAAAAAATATTTATAAAGGTCTCTTACATCCTAAACATAATTGTATGGTACAAAATATAAAAATACACAACTTCCACATTTTCTATCGAGCGACTTAATAATACAGTGCTGTAAAATGTTGTGGTCTTGATCAAGGCCTTGTTTTTTTACTTGCTCGATAAAAAAAATAATTTTAAAGAAAATGTTAAAAAATTAATACCATGGTACCAAATCTTGACAAAAAAAAATATCTTTTCAAAAACTGGTTTTTTTTGCGACCTGCGATAATATCCAAAAATAACCGAAAAAAATCAAAAAAAATTACAAAAAAATGAAAACATTTAAAAAAAAAAAAAAAAGAAAGCCTCACTTTGATGGATTTAGATGATTGTTGGTGTGAATGGCAATGAATGAGAGGCGGTGTTATGATCCCCCGGTTTGACACGATCAATCTCGATTGTCAATGCTACTGTCAAGTATCCCACATTTTATCAGTTCGAGAATAAAAGTGTCGATACCACTTGCCTACTTAGTACACCCAACACAATTATACCCCATCCCACAGATTTATTAACTCTCACACGCATGTATTATAAGTGGGAATACAATATTTACCACACAAAAATGAAGACCAATGATAAAAAAAATGATTGATTAGAGTGAATGCAAGAGTGCATTGGTTTTTATTTAGAGTTGAATTAGGCGTTCATACTGGACATTTTGATGGAGTCTTGGAATTCTTTTTCTTTTTTGAGTTTTCTACTGTAAAAGAAACCACCGATGGCTGATGCGGCGACAGCGGCACCACCGACAACAGAGACTGGGATGTACCATTTGACTTTACTTCCGCTTGAGCACTCGGTACTGGGGGCGTTGTATTTACCAAAGTTCAAAACAACACTAAAGTCTGGATCCATGATGGCAGATTTTCTAAAGAATGGAACATTCATTGCAATGTCGAGTTCTTTTCCGTCTTCAGATTTTCTATCGACGTCTTGAGTGATGGGGATGACACGGGAGTCGATGATGGCTCTGTTGGAGAATCTGCCATAGAGACTGTTGCCATTTTGATCAAATTCAAACCAATGGAGTTGGTTGTCGTTGGCTGTGTTGTTGGCAAGAGAGACTTGTTGTTCACATTTAACATTGGGGGCACCGACTACCTGAGCAGTCATGATGACTTTAACATTGTTTTGAGAGTTTTGGTATTCCCAATCATAGAGATCAATGCCAAATTTGACGTTGCCTTTTGGCATGCTGATGTTGAGACCTGCAAATTGCACATAGTCGTTGTGGAGGAAATAGGAGATTTTGACTACAACAAATGCCCCTGTATCCAATAAAAGAGTATAATTCCATACAAGGGTTTCTTGAGATTCTATTTGGGTAAGATTCCACAACATTTCAGAGACAACCTTTCTAACAACCACCTGATTGTTTATATCGTGTTCTCTAACTTCTTTAACAAAGATATTGATGGTTTCATTACCAGGAAGAGTAATGACGGTGCTAGGCTTGGTTTGGTTGAAATCAATGGTTGGTAATTCAACAGTTTCATTTGGCATTAAAACAGAGCAGCTTGGACCATAGTATGGGAAGTTGCAGCTACAGAAACCTCCTAAGCAAACTCCATTACCACTACATGTTGGATCATCACATCTTGAACCATCGTCATAGTTAAAGATTGTGTTGGGGAGCGATAGCTGTTTAGAAACAGTTACATTTACATTTAATTCAAAGCCTTGGCCACCAGTGAGTTGGCAAGTAATGGTTGTATGGGCGGTAACAAGAGTGACTTGGGTGCATTGTTTATCATCAATGATAACAGAGATTTCAGATTGCTTGGATCCAAAGTTGGTTCCTTGGACAGTAACAACTCCACCGTTGGTATCTACAGAGGTAGCAGAAATAGGCTTTGGAATGTCATAATTGAATATATCAAAAGATGTTTGTTGTTTGTTAACTGCAATAGTTATGGTATTATCGATCGATTGGCCAGATGGGGCAACACAAGAGATTGAAGAGTGAGGTACAATAATTTTAACATTCTTGCATTCTTGATTTCCAATCAACACGTTGATAAGAGAGGCATCATTACCCAAGTTTTTACCAACCAAGGTTGTAGTGTCACCACCAATAGTTGAAACGAGACTGTTTTGGCTAATGGATGGCAAATCATAAGAGAAAATTGATGATATGGTGTTGGAAAGACCATCAACAGTGATTGTGATATCTTGTACACCTGTGCCAACTGGAGCTGTGCATTCCAAGACAGTATGGTCGCCAGTGATTTTAATATCAGTACAAGCTTTACCTCCAATTAAAACAACAATGTTTTTATCTTGTGTACCAAAGTTATTACCAGTAATAGTAGTGATGGCACCTTGAGTAGGAGTACTGGTGGTGTGTAAAATGTTTGGTATGGCAAATGATAAGGAAACTACTGAGCTTGGTAATTCATCAACAGTAACAACAATATCTTTTTTACCAGAACCCGAGTTTGATTCACAAGTTAATTCAGAGTCATCTTTGATGAGTGTTGGGTTTTTGCATTGTTTACCATCAACAGTAACAGATAAAAGAGATGAATTGGAGCCAAAGTTTGCTCCAACGACAGTAATCAAATCACCTCCTTTGGTGCTTGGCGAGGATGTGGAGGAAACTGTTGGAGAGTTGTAGCTAAATCTTGCTTTATCGGATGACTCTTGACCCTCGATATCGACAACGATAATATTCTTTGAACCTGTACCTGGTGGGGCAACACATGTTATTTGAGTATCAACGACAGTAATCTTGGCATCTGTGCATTCTTTATCATTAATTAAAACTGAATCAACAGAGGAACCAAAGTTCGAGCCTGTCAAGGTAACAATATCACCACCTTGGGTTGAAGATTTTGTTGATGAGGATACAGTAGGAAGACCATATGCAAGATCAAATGAGTTACTAGTTTGAGTTGCTACAGTTAAAATTAATGGATTACTTTTGCCAGAGCCAGCAGGAGCTTTACATGTTGCGGTTGTATGATCTATGGTAACAATTGGATCAAGGCATTCTTGATTTGAAACAGAAACAGAGATTGCAGTACCAACTTGACCAAAACTTGTACCTTGGATGGTGATCTCTGATCCACTAGTAGTTGAGGAAGTGGCTGATAAAATAGTAGGGGCAAGGTAATTAAAGTAGACAGAGTAATCCAATTCATTTTCATTGACATTGATAAAGATTGGAATCTTTAAACCAACACCTTGTCCGATTGTGCATGTTACTTCAGTGTGTGAAACACTCTTAACAAGACAATCAGACTTATCGGCAGTGACAGAAATTACATTAATATCATTTCCAAAAGAAACACCTTTAATAGTTACTAAGCCACCAGTTGTTTCAACTTGAGATACAGAATCAACGAATGGAGAGGAATAGCTGTATTTGTCGGTAGTACTTAGACCATCAACAGTTAACTCCAATGGAATATTGATACCACTTCCTTCAGGTGCAGTGAATATAACTTGATCTTCAGCAACAGAGTTTACAGTGCAAGAAACACCTCCGAGTTGAATAGATAATGTAGATGTTGATATACTAAAATCATCACCTTTAACAGTTACTAAACCACCAGATGTCACTGTTCTACTAACTTCATAAATACTCGGACCGGCATAAGAAAAGAAATTAACAGGAACAGATACCAAAGTATTGACAGTGACAATAATTGTTTTGCCACTACCAGTACCAGCTCCAATACTACATTTGAGACCATTTTCATTGACCCATGTGGTTGGGCAATCTTTTCCATCGATAGAGACAGTGACGAGGGATATATCTTTACCAAAGTTTGAGCCTTCTAGAACGACTGAACCACCTTTGGTTGATGGATTGGTAGATTCTTTGACGACTGGGATTTGATAAGAGATTGATTCTTGTAATGAAGATAAACCATTGACAGTGATAATAAGAGATTTCAAACCTGTACCTTCTGGAGCAAAGCAAGTTAATTGTTCATGATTGGTAATCAGCACAACATTATCACATCTGTCACCACCAATTGAGACAGAGATTTGAGATTGAACTGTTCCGAAATTGTATCCATTGATAGTAATTGTTCCACCAACAGTAGGGGGTGGAGCTACTCTGTGAGTAATAGATGGGATATTATATGAAAAGTCAATATCATTGCTCTTTTGACCACCAACAGTGACACTAGCTTTATAACCACCACCAGAACCAGCTTGTAAATCACATGTCATAATTTTATGATCAACAATAACGGCTAAATTGACACAAGAAAGAGTAGGGGTAAAGGAGATTGATTTGGTAGTTGATTGAACACTAAATGATGTACCAACAAGAGTGATTTGACTTCCTTGAGTATTCGATTTAGTGATTTGGGAGATGGTTGGAGGTAAATAAGAGAATGTACCAGTAGTAGTTTGGGAGCCAATGTTGATAGTAAAGGGTAATCCAGTTCCAAAACCAGCGGGTGCGGTGCAAACTAAACTTGTATGAGCAGAGGATTTTACGAGACATGTACCACCATTATTTAATTTAATACTTGATGACGCTGGAATAGCACCGAGATTGGTACCAGTGATTGTAATATCAGTGCCCTCTGTAAGAGAACTAGAGGCAGAGGTAAAAGTTGGGGGATAATAAGAAAAGGTTGGTTGACCAACACCATCACCAATTCTACCAGAGGCATTGATGTGAACATCATAACCGACACCAACACCTGGAGGAGCAGTGCATGTGAACGAGGTTCTAGTAGTGTCAACAAAGGAAATTCCAGTGCAATGTTGTTGATTGATCAAAACAGAAATTGCACCAGCATCAACACCAAGATTGGTACCGCCAATGGTTACAACACTACCAGATGTTAAAGATTTTGTAATCACAGTAATTCTTGGGGGTTTAAGCTCTTGACATTTGGGAGAAATAGGCTCAGTTACTTCATAACCGGCACCACAGGTACAATCGGCCAAACAACCAATACCACCATCACAAAATTCACCACCTTGGATAATACCATCACCACAAACATTACAGGTGTCTGAGCCTTGGCATTCGCAATAAGGTCCCGAGAAACCATTGCTACATGTACATTCTCCACAACTACAAACACCTTTACCATTGCAATCATCAGGACATGGATTCAATTGACCGGCAAGGGTTACAATAGCATTATTTTTATCATAGGTAATAATATCCAGGCCACCAGTTTGAGAGAAAATAGAGTGAGAAGGATCATTGATTTCTGGGAGGGTAATGTTAAACATTTCCATACCTTTGGGAGTAGGACTATAGGGTAAAAGAATATTTGGTGAAGCTAAAGTAGTGATTGGAAGAAAAGCAAAAGCCTCGGAATTTAAAGCATTTGAAATACCTGCCAAATTTTTAGTGCAAGTAAAGGAACCAATACCTTGGGCCCAAGCACCAAGACCTCCTCCATTTTTTAAAAAGTATGCAATATCTTGTTTTCTATCGTTTAATGCTCTCTATTTTAAATCAATAAGATTAGTATATAATTATTTAAAACATGTGAAAATTAAAGAAGACACTTACCAATTCCCAGGTGGTCAACATACCACCACCAGCTGAGGCAATAAATAAAGCGGAATAATCAGAAAGAGGAGTAGTAGCAAATTCAGTAGCATCCACATGATCAAAATGAATACCGACAGTGAGGCCTAATGAAGTTAGTGTTGGTAAACTGTGTTTAACATCAGAGCCTGTAGCTGGCATTTTACTTTCAATAAATAAAAATTTCTTTCTATTTGGAGCAGTTAGATCATTCCAAGTATTTTTTGTTATAAAATCTAATGATTTAATTAAAAAAGGTCTAATATAAAAATATTATTAGTATCTATTGTTCATTTAGTTTTATAAATATTTTACATACCTTCCATTACCAAAACCAGGGAGACCATGAAAATCACTATTTAAAAGAGATAAATAAATTTAAATATTAATATTTTTTTATGATATTTTATATTAATTTAAATACATACGCATCATGACCAGAAAGAAAGATATTTCCTTGCCATGGTTGAGAGCCAGAGTATCTAATTTCAAAAATATTTGAAAAAGAAACTCCATCATTTGAGACAGAAAGTAATACATTCATAGTAAGACCAGCAACCATTCTATTTGGGACTTGACATCTTACATTTGTAGAGTTTATATAGGTGGATGGAACGGTAATATTAACACCTGCAGGGGATGAGGTAAAAAGACATACTGAATTAACACCAGATTTAAATCCAATGCCTGTAAGAGTTACGGGAAAATCACCAATTGTGCAAATCTTTAGAGGGTTTTGATCCAACGATGTCAACAAGGGTGGTGGATCAGCGCAAAAACTCACTTGTTGGAAAATTATAAAAATAAAAAGAAATAAAAATTTAATATTATTATTAAACATTGTCATTTTTTTCTTTTTTAGTAATAAAACAAATCGTAATGGTACAAATAATAGAAAAAGAAAAAAGAAAAAAGAACAAAATAAAATGGTAACAAATTGATTTGAGGAACTTGATTTTAGTAAACAACACCAACGAATACAAAAAAAAAAAAAAAATACAAAAAAAAAATATGGACATAAAAAAATCTAAAATAAAAAAAACGAATTTGTGATCAACAGTACCTACAATGCTAAAAAAAACACTTTTGTTTTGAAAAAGACATAGTTTAGTCTTTTCTTCTCCGCCTGTGTGGTTTTTGTAATTTCGAGATCCCTCCAGAAAAGTATTTTTTCTTCGCCATATTTTAAATAGTCTGCAATCTTGTTGTTGGACTATGAGAATATCTGCCTTTGTATGAGTTTTGTGCACCAACACCACCACATCGAAAGATGACATCTAGATTTTCATAAAAAAAAAATTCAAAAAAAAAATTACAAAAAAAATGCGCGTCTCTTTAAAAATAAAAATTCATTGTAAAATATCTTCTTCCCCACCACTATTGATATTTGTAAAGATATAATATATCTGGGACATTTTTGATGGATATTTTGTTGTTATTGTAAAAAGTATAAAATGGGTAGAGGGAACTTTAATAGATTCTAGATGGGCGTGGCAGTGAAGAGAATGCGTAAAATCTATTTTAAGGGCAGAATGAAAAATCTGTAAAAACAATAAAAGAGACATAGAATTATTCACTTTTATATGTATAAAGGGCTAATTAAAATTTTGTTTGAATGTGCAGTTATCAATAGATGAAGAGGTATGTTCTTTATTCGAATCTCTTCGTTAAATCAAAGAGATCTGTTCATTTAGAATAGAAAAAAATTAATTTAAAGGGATGGTGTTAATTGGTCGTTGAATTTAGGAATTTTTTTGGATGGAGGCAATTTTAGTGTCATGCCTAAAAAATGAAAATTTAAAATGAAAATTTTGGATATAAACAAATAGATAACCTCAATTTCCAATAAGGTTTTATGGTGTAATTGGTAGCACTCGGGACTTTGAATCCCGCAATCTGAGTTCGATTCTCAGTAGAACCATTTTTATATTAATAATCATTTATCGGGATTTACTGTTCATGGAATAACGAAAAAACACATTTTTAAAAAATCCAAATAATACTTCTCTATTTGCGGAAAACTTGTCAAACTCAAAGAATAAAATTTATTATTGTTATTATGTTTGTTATTTTAATTCTGCAAAAACATTAGACGGTACTGTCAAGTCTATCTTTTCTTGTAAAAACCCCTCAGCTCCGACACTAGGGTCGTTGAGTGAAACTTCAAAATTTCCGCCATTTTTTGTTGGTGTTTGACGTTGTCCTTGGTCATAAGCCAATCTCTTACCATTGGCTTGTCTTATTGGATCACCAGTAGTGATATAATAATCATGGTGGTTGTTGTTTGATAATTTAGGGGTAAAATTAAAGACATGATTAGTGCGTTTCAATAGTGCATCCATTTCGTTTGACATATGTTTTGCATTTTGAAGATTAAGGGTTAATTCTGTTTTGAAAACACCATCTTTAATAGTTTTTAGAAAACCTTCTTTTTGATTAAACTTAGCAGGTTCCTTAACAGCCTGGGCTTCTTCTTCCTCTCCATCATCTGTGGAAGCCTCAATATCATCATTCATATCATCCTCTGTTGTCATAATGCTTTCGAAAGCTTTTCTTAACCCTTTGGCTTTGAAACAAATCTAGATTTATAAATTACAGTGAGATATTAAAAAATGTTTTGAAAATTGAAACGCTTGATTGTTGATATTTATATACTTGTACTTACTAATAATGATGATTTGATCTGGGTTTTAGAGGTACCATAAAGATTACCGCCACTGCTACAGACATTCCATTTATCAGAATCATTCTCTTGGGTTCTAAAAGCAATCTTTGAATGCTCTAAAGTTTATTTATAGAACAATTAATAAAAGGAGGAGTATAAATAATGATAATAGATATATATTTACCTTGATTTGAGTTACCCACCCATTTAAATGTGTTGTCATGAACAGTGATTTTAAAGACTGGTGATACAATTTTGTCTTTCCACCAAGAAGCTTCTTTTGAACGTGTCCATGTTGATATTGCTAAAGTTTTAAGATCGGTTGTTGCCAACTTGGGCTCTTTACTACTAAGAGTTAAACTATTCCAGATATCATTCACTTTACCTTGACCACCGTTGGCTCCATCACTTTGATCATTGATTCTCATGTAATAGTCATACTGACCAACTTTGATTTCTTTTTCTACAAAAGTTGGTGTGGTACCAGATGTTCTTGTTTTTTGAAATGAGTGATAAGGGTAAGAAACATGTTGAATATCTTTTCCAGTAGAGTCTTTTCCAGTAAAAGATTTATCTATTTCGTTATACTTGCCAGCATAGAGACCTACATCAGAGAGACCAGACATAAACTCAACCATTTCCTTTACTTTTTTACCTGGACCAGCACCAGCACTTTGATCGTCATCAACAAGACTAGAGCAAAAGATTTGTTGAGATGGCTTGACTGTGGTGGTGTAGAGAAGAGAAAACAACTCGTATTGTGATGTTGTGGTGTAAGCAATCATTTTAGGTTGATTTAGACTACCTGTTTGCGTTCGAGTACCATAGTTGTGCTGATTTGGTTTAACTTCCTCTGGGGTTTTATAAAACTTTCTTCCAGGGATATGATATGGCATCAAATTTGGTGCAAAGATATTTGTTTTCCATCCATACATTGTGAAATACATTTTGATTTCTTGGCCTTTATCACCTAGTTTTCCATTCAAAGCTTTGATATTATCATTCATAACTGGTTGAAACATACCCCTATCATTGCCATTTGGAAAATTTGGTAATGAGTGTTGAATAATTAAACCTTTACCTGCATTTTGTGTACTCCATCCAATAAGACCCTGTTAGAATTATACATGTAAATAGCGTATATTAGTCACCATAGTAACAAACATATCTTTTTCTTATGTTTTACCTTTTCGTGAGCACCCTCTGTATAAAATTTACTATCCTCGGTTTTTTTAATTTTTTCAATAATATTAAAATGATCATTATACGCGATGAAATTTGTTTTTAATGTTGTTATTTTTTTACCATCTCCATCTTGGTTTGCATATGGTAATAGAGTAGCTCCAAATGCACTAAACTTTGATCTCAAGAAATACCCAGTCTTAAATTAATTTAAATATTATTAGTATTGCGTTTCGTTAGCACCTCTATTTATAAGTGTGGTAAGGCCATACCTTAAAGGTCTCTTCTTCCTTTGCATCCATATCAGAATCATAATAATAATAAACGTCACTGAAACCTAATTAACAATAACTCATTAATTAATAAAACCTACTTACTACATGTATTTTTGTTTTATTCTATCTATACCCTTTATTTTGATAATAAACCACCAATCCACATGTTTTGATGTGCCAGTGAGTAGTTCATCACTCATACAAGTCTCTGACAACACATTGTTGACTGATAGAGATACAAGGAGCACGACTATCAGCACTAATAATATATTACACCCCTTCATCTTTCAATAATGTTAGGCGTGTCAAATGTTGAATGATGAAAAAACACATTTGATAAAAAAACATCTTTAAAAATGATGAAAAAACACGAGAAGTACCATAAATATCTGTAATTGTGAAGATCAGTCGAAAAACTCGTTTTTGTTAAATTTAGCTAATTTTAGGGAAAAAAAAAAAAATCTTTCGATGAAAAAAAAAGATTTGGGAGGTGATTTTATTTTATTATGTAAAAAATATGAGAGGAGAAGGCAAATGTACTGTTACTGCACAAACAGCTAAAAAGAAACCTCCACCTCCAGGTAAAGCTAGCTCTGGTCCTTTGGTTTCTCTATCAATGCCAACATCAGAGATAGAACTTTTACAAGACAAGATAGATAAGTTATTAAGTTGTGAAGTATCTTGATCTGTTATTGTCAATTTGGTGATGATGAAAACACACACCAACTGATGTTTATTTAATTATTGAACCATATGGTTTTCCATTAATAGACTGTGATAGTTCACTTTATAAAACTTACAAATGGTGAAAATGAGTTTTTGTAGTTTGTATTTATAAGAGAAAGAGATGTATATTGACATTTTGATTTATAAAAGATCACCAACGAATCAAAAATCAGGTAGTTGATAGTGATGTAGGAGCCGGTAACATGGCTGCCTGGAATATCCAACTAAAGTGTTTTTTTGGTTTGAACTTTCCAGAGTTACTTTTTAACCTGGGTAGGGCTCAATAGAGATATATCTTATCTAGACATGGGAGTGTTTGATTCACAGATGGTAAGGTTTTATTGAAATAGACACTCCTTAACAATTGAACTACCAGTGGTGGATAGCAATCCAAAATGTAAATAATATTATTAGTAATAATAAATTAAAAAATATCAATAATATCAATCTATGTAATCTGTATGATAATTCACCACTTGGTGGAGTTTAGTAAGAAAGATCCCTCTATGGTCATAAATTTACCCCACCACCCTTTCTTATCATCAATAATAAAAATCCAATCTAACACTGTTGTTGTTGGAACAGTGCTAGTGTTGTACACCTTTTGCTCAACCAACAATATAAAATCTGCCATTTACAAGAGTTGTGTTGGACAAACCAAATGAATTTTGTCACCGATATAAGGTCCCATACATACATACAATGATAAAACAAATAGATTTAACTATTAGATGTTAAAACCAAATTTATTCAAATTTTCTTTTAAAAATTGAAAAGATTCTTCCACAGTATTATCTCCCTCAATTTTGATGACTGGAATTGTAAGTTTACTTATCCAGCTCTTGTGTAACGAAATACATCTGCCTGTATTTGTCAATTGTGGAGAATCATAAGTAGCGGCCCATTCGATGAAATCCAAGTGCTTTTTTCTATAGTCGGCGTCTGTCTCTAGCAACGAACCATATCTTTGTTTATCTCTTTCGATTAAACGTTTGATTCTTGTATCTTGTGGAATATAAATAAATACAGCAACATCAAATATATCCCAAAACACTTGACCCCAACTCAAGAGTGATCCACTGATAACTACATTTTCAATTTTGTTTATATCTGCTAAAATTGAATCATTCCTCTCTTGAACATTCTTTTTGATTGTAAATGGAGGCTCAGTTTTTTCCCAATAGTATTTGTCTGCTTCTAGATGTACAAATGAATCTATCTTTGACTCAATGTAATCTGATAATGTTGTTGTTCCCGATCCTGATGCACCAAATATCAATATCTTCATGTTTATAGTAATGTTTAATTTATTTCAATTGATTTTTAAAATTATTTTTTTGATAGATATCTAAATTTTTTGATATTTCAACACAAATTAGGAATTAAACATGCCAAATAGAAACAACATATGCATCGAATATACTTTATTTAAAAGTGACTGATTATTCTTCTATAGATAAGGAAGCGGAAGTTTGGGAGTGTTGTATGAATGTATAGGTACAGTCCATGTTGGAATTGGCGTCATATGATGATTCAGACACTTTTATGGTGGCACCTTTTAGTTCAAGACAATCTTTGATCCCTTGAAAAAAAGGCACTATTGATGGAAAGTTTAGATATGAATCAATTTCATATTGTTTCGCAGCTCTATGATATCTATCAATTCCTGTTAATCGAATTATTGCTTGGTTTGGTGAAAATTGTTCAACGGCGAATTTAAGCTCGGGATTAGAAGTTAAAATTGCAGAAATAAGCACTGTAATAAAGGATCTACAATCTCTCTCCATAGCAGGGTCTTTTTGGAGGGCTTTCTGAGCTTTAGCCTTTCCTAGATTGTAAAACAACGTATCAGATTGCACTCGTATTTCATCGATACCATATCTAGCTCCAATTGACTGTAAAAGCAATGCATAGAACTGTGAAGTAATGTTACTTAGATTGATGGCCAAGTCTTCTGTTGAAGCGGGGAAGTGTAGGTTGATTAATTTATTCTTTATTTCCTCCGAAGGGTATTGATCGCCTCCTCTTAATGTATCCAATTCCTCAAATAAAGTATTGGGTGTGTTGCTTTTATTCATTTTTCGATTTCTCTGTAAATCCCACTCGATGCGCATTTGCCCACTCCACACAAATCATGCTTTGCACTTTTTTTTATTTTTTTAATTTTTTTTTATTTTTCATCGAACATCCTCATTTAGATATGTTTATTGAAATTTCATTGAATATATCTATAAAGATAGATTTAGAGTGTGCAAGTCATTGATCAGCTTTTGATAAGAATCCTCCAAGTTATAATCACCTGCTATTCGTATGACGGTTGTTGTTTTTGTTGTGTTTGACGACAATTGATCTAGCCAACGGTTGTGTAGCGATAGATTCCATGAGCAATTTGGGTCGTCGTAACCAGAGGCCCAAGCAATGAATTTCTGATGATGTAAAATAGTCTTTGGGTCTGTGTCCAGCAACGACCCATATCTTTGTCTCTCTCTTTCAAGCAATCGAGGTACACGAATCTCGTTGGGGACAAACATAAACACAACCAAATCAAACACCCCAAAGAGCACAGAGTCCCAGTGAAGCACACTCCCTGCCACAACTATATCATCAGTGTCATTGATTGCGCTCAACAACAACCTGTTTCTCTCTTGCACCTCTCTTTTTTCCGAGTACTTGTGCAACCAAAACAAATCGTCAGACTCTAGATGTGTATAGGAGGGATGTTTGGATTGAATGTATTTTGAAAAGGTCGATGTCCCCGACCCCGATGCTCCAAACACGAGTATCTTCATTATAACGCACAAGTTCAGTGTGTTGAGAGTGATAAACAAAGCAAAGATAAAAACAAAAGCAAAAGAGGGTGATTGAATGTTTTTGTAAAATTAATTAATTTAATTAATTAATTTTAATTAAATTAATTAAAATCAATATTTATTGGATTTGTCATTGTATTTAATAGACTTTCTCCTGTCTTCAGTACTATCTCTTTCGTTGTCGTCTCTTTTGTTGCTACTACTGCTGGTGTTTGAACCGTGATTATGATTGATTTCATCATCTCTATACTTTCTTTTTTCATTCCGACTATGATTACTGTGACTCTGAGGGTTGTGATTATAGTTTGCTTCATAGTTTTTATCATTTCTTTTTTCATTTCTACTGCTACTGTTATGATGATGGTTATTATTATTATTGCTATGGCTATTGTTATTTGAATCATATTTATCTTTTCTTTCGGACTCATAACTTTTATCTCTATCTCTACTTTCTCGATATTTCTTATCTTTATCATTTGAATCAGTGTTTGCTCTATCTCGACTATCACTTCTATTATGGTGATCAATTCTTTTTTCATTTCTTTCATTTCTATTGCTACTAGAGTGATATCTTTCACTACTTCTATCTCGGCTTTGATCTCTTTTATCGTTTCTATAACTTTTATTATTATTATTACTATTATTATCATCTTTTCTATCACTGCTTTTGTCTTTTTCTCTATCTCTATCTCTGTTGTCTCTATCATATCTATCATTTTTGTCATTTTTGTCATTTCTATCGTTTCTATCATTTCTTACATTTCTATCATCTTCATCCCTATCATATCTGCCATATCTATCATTTCTATTTCTATCACTTTTATCATTTTTGTTATATCTATCTCCATCACGATTTCTATCATTTTTGTCATATCTATCATTTCTGTCATTTCTATCTCTGTCATCTCTATCATCTCTATCATATCTGTCATATCGATCATATCTATCATATCTATCATTTCTATCATATCTCTCTCCATCACGATTTCTATCAATACTTTTATCTCTGTCATTTCTGTCTCTATCATAGCTGCGCCTATTACTACTTCTACTTTGACTACTATGATTATTATAATGATGATTTTGATCTGCGACTTTTGCCATATACGTTTTCAATCTCTCATTCTCTGTCGTAATGGTAGGAGAGTATACTGAATCTTCATATTCAAAAAATGATTGATTTTGGTCTTCTGTTGTTCCTGTTGTTGTTGTTGTTGTTGTTGCTGCTGCTGTCGTTGTATCAAATGCCGACGATGTTGATGCTGATGTTGATGATGTTGATGATGTTGGATATTTATGATAATCATATTTTTTTTGATAATAAATATAAGGATCTGAGGGAGCAAGAAGCTGGTCTTCGTAGTCAAACTGATAGTCTATATTATTAAATAAATCTATATCTGTAATTTGATATGAGGTGAAGTCTGGTAATAAAAATATCTTTTTAAATGCATTATATAGATCTAAATCCTCTGAATGATACAGATGTTTTCGATAAAATGCACTATTGCTACTCCTATTACTACTATCAATTTCATCAATACTATTGTTTAATTGTTGTTGTTGTTGTTGTATACTATTATCATCGACTAATGTATTATTATTATTAGCTGCTGATATCTTTAACCAAATCTCTATAAAATCATCTAGGGGATGAACAAATACAATTGAGTTATCTATGTCTATCCCTTTTTTCTTTTCCTATTGTAATAACAAGGATAGATATTAGTTATCTGTGTATTGAAAGATATAGATACTATAACTACAACTACTTACTTCTTTTCTATCGTCTTCAATCTTTTTCAATAGACGTAATATTTCTTTTTCCGACAAGTTTGGACAAATGGATCTTGATTCATTGACAACACCCGTCAATAACGACTTGGCTCTCGTGATTAGATCTTGATCAAAGACATTCTTGTTTGCCCAATTGTTCAATACCTTTTCAATGGTTAATTTGTTTTTTTTCTTTACCTCTGTATTGTCATCGGGTAGTACCAATGGCAAGATTTCATTTAAATTATCACTAATATAACTTTGATATACATTGGAGTTCTTTAAACTACATCCCTGACATATACTATCTATCAAATAAAAAAATGATAATCTCTTTTGAAACGCACTCTATATATATATATGTAAATGGTAGATAATGAATGACAAATAATAATATGATGTAGTTGTAGTAGTAGGAAATATATTAGTTATATGAGATAGAAACCAAATAAATTATATATAAAGAGAAGGGTAATAAAATTTATTTGTTCTTGTTGGATATGTAATTTGATAGTGACTTGCCTGTCTGTCCCGTCCCTCCTTCTCTTTTCCTTTCCCTCCCTAAACAATCATTTATAGTACATGTAATAGAGCACATAGTATAAAATAATAGTATCTTTATTCTCTTTTTTCTTTCTTTACTTTCTTTTCTTTTCTTTTTTTATTATCTCAACAAACAAATAAATAAATAATGAATAATGAATAAATGAATGAATATAGTATTCTAATCAATGTATTACTAGTATATGAGTCTATAAGCCACCATTATTGCCATTACTATTCAAAAAAGAATAGGGAAAAAGTATCCAAGGAGGGTGCAGATATTACAATATTACAGTACAGGGATAGTATATAGATATAGATAGGTATGGTATAGGTATGTAGGAGGGGGTTAGATAATAAAATAGTGTATATGTTACATACCTTTCTCATTCTATTCAACAAAACATCAAACAGATCTTGGATATATCGTAGATTCTCCAATACATATTTTGCTGCCTTTTCGATAGACTCTTGAGTACTGGTGAGATTCTCTAGCTTCTCTTTAAACTTCTCTGTTGGAAAATCATCAAATGATTTAATCTTTGTAAATTGATTCAATTGGTCCATGTTGGTTTATATATATAAAGAACGAAATATGTACAGAAAACAGATAAAACATATAAACACACACGCACAAACAAAAAGTATATGGGGTCACAGGTATTGATATATCGATCAGCGCACTACCCTACGTGTTGTTCTTGTAGCCAGTCAGTCAGTCGGTCTACACTACAAGCACAACAGATTACACTCTCTTTCTTGTTGGGGGCACACAGCTCTTCCTCTTTTCCTTCTTCTTGTTGTTGTTGCTGTTGTTGTTGTTTGTCGGTGATTATGTCATCCACCACTATGTTTGGCTTGATGTTTGATGTGTCGGTAGGTAAACAGATATTTGATGATGAGAGAGAGTGCTTTTGTGTCTTTTTTTTTT
>AJWJ01000478.1:0-18475 GCA_000277445.1 Polysphondylium violaceum | reverse complement strand
TTTTTTTTCTTTTTTTTTTTTTTTTTTCATCCTTCATCTTCACACAATTGTTGTAATGAATGATCAAACAGATATAGTGTTGATATATGATTAGATAATTACCATTTTTTAAAGAAAGAGAGTTGTCTTTTGGGTCAATGGTGTAGAGGATACCTTCATATCTAACTTGACTTTTTGCTATTAAAACAATCTTTGAACCAATATATGGAGTTGACATTGTTTTGCGTTTGCTATTATCTGCTGTGATGATAATAGATGTTGATGAATGAGAGGAGTTGCTATCTGCGGTTGTGTTATCTGTTTGTGGGGTCTATGTAATAACTTTGTTTTATTGATAGTGTTCTCTTTTGCTGCTGCTATTACTTCAACTCGGGATATGATATTGCTGTGTGTATCTAGTGAATGTGTGTATATATAAAGCTATATATTGAGCAGAGAATGTTTCAATATGTGTGAGGAGTGTACTGTGCGCTTCTATCAAATGGTTGGTGGGTGGTGAAAAAGGAATAAAAAAAAAAAAAAAAAAGTTAGTTGTTCAAAAAAATTTTGAAAAAAAAAAAATTAAAAAAAATAAAAAAGGGGACCTTAGTGAGTGGGCTTTTTTTTTGTCTTTGTATCTGAATTTGAAAAAAATGGTGGCATGAGTAATATTACAACAAATGTAAATCTGCATCGATGAGTCTTTATTCGATGATTTTAAATATCCTCAATATGCATATTATTTTGGTGATGAAAAATGATAACAATATTGTTATCATTTATCTGATTGTTGTGTGGTGAGATGATGTGAGTGAGGTGTTTAATTTTTTTTTTCATACAAGATATAATAAAATTAAATATTTATTTATAGATTGTTTTTGTTTTTTAAACAACGGGTTATTTGTTTGACAAATGACATTTTGGACATATCTTGGCGAATCAAGCGAGATCTTGCAAAAGAGTAGTTGCTTTTGAAATTCTGTGTGTTTTTTTTTTTTTNTTTTTTTTTTTTTTTTTTTCTTACCATAAATAATATTCACAAGTTTTAAATTTATCTGTATATCTGTATATATATCTGACTTTTCAACTTTGCCACACAGCAATAGCAGCAGATATTAGATAGTTTCTCCTTTGTTCGAGAATACTAGGATACATACACCATATCACAGAGATTGCACACAAAAGTGATACATTTATTTATTACATATATACACCATACATATTATTTATATACATATACACATACACAGAGGTTATTTTATGCGTCAGAGGATATCCAATGCTTTTAATACACCAATGTATATGTAATAATGATCAATCCTAATCAACAACATCAGCAACAACAACAGCAGCAACAACAACAACATATACATCATCCTCAACAGATACCCCATCATCCATATCAACAACCACCCATACCACTCGGCCACATACCGCCACAATACCAGCAGCAACCACCAGTGCCTGCGCATATGATAAACATGCATCCTCATCACATTCATCCACAACAGCAACACCCATACCAACAACAACCACCCATTCCCATGATCCCTCAACAGCCACCCATGATTCCTCCACAACAGCAACCGCCAATCATGTCACATCATCCCCATATCCCATACCATCCTCAACAGCCACCTATGATACCTCCACAACAGCAGCCACCCATGATGCATCCACAATCCATCCCACCACAACCACCTATCCCACAACCCCAGCAACAACCACCCATTCCACAACAGCCTCTGCCACAACAACCACCCATTCCACAACCGATCCAGCCCCAACAACCCCAGCCACAACCCCAACAACAGCGTCGAAATGTGCCACCGCCACACTCTTATCACAGTCAGCAAAGTCAGCTATCATCACAAAGACTAACAATAAAGAAATACGAGATACAAAGACCAGATAAAAAAGACTTGGGACCTGGTCTAGGCCCACCTGACTTCTTTCCCCTTGACGAGAAATCCAAAGAAGATTCCCTCACTCAAGAATTCATCTTGGGTGGTTTCTATGAAAGATATTCACATGTATGTATATAGTGTATAGTCTAGTATTTGTTGCTGTCTATGTATAGTTATATCTAATACCAATACCCTATAGGATGAAAACAAGTCATCAAGTAATAGTTTTAAGAATTTTGATTTCTCAAATGTAAAGGAACAGTTACTTCAATCCATTTACGAGATTGATTGGAAAAAGAATTCAACAAGCAAATCAGTAAATACAACAGGAGGATCATTGTCGTCATCGGCAGCAACAGGCACAGCATCAGGTCAAAACACAGCTAAAACCAACAAGAGATCAGTGCCCGAGCAAAAGGCATGGTCGGCAAATCACAGAGAGAGCTGGGTGCTAAAGTTGGCAGGAAACGAACCATTGTCCAAACTGGCATTATCCGTGCCTCACGGTTACAAGGGTGAGACATTGTTAAAGATGTTTTTAGATAACCAAGTGCCACTCATCAGAGCGACTTGGTATACAAAGATTGTGTATGGTAATATGGTATGTAGAGTAACAAATTGGTATCTATCATTATATAAACATCTCTTATTAATAGTAAACCTACTTCTATACTATACAGCCAAAACACAAAACAGTTGAGCCATCCAACGATTGGACAAAAACAATTATGCAAAGTTTGTTTGCGTTGATTAGAAATACAGCGATTGAAGGTGCAGCTAGTTTGACACAAATAACAGGTACAATATCATCAGGTATAGGTAGCAATAGTAGTAGCAGTAATAGCAGTAACAAGAAACAGCCTAGCTATAGCTCGCTGCTGTATATCGAACGATTGATTAGATGGAATTTTTCAGAAGGATTGTTAAATAGAGATATCTTGTTATCAATGTTGATTGATCATATGAACGAGATAGACAGACCAGAAGAGGCAGTGTTGATTGTGTCTTTATTGATGTATTACTCTGACACCCTCATTCAATCCACCTTTTTATCACTACGTTTTATTATTCGTGCCTATGAAAAGTTGATTAAAATTAAATCAATTGGTAGTAATAGTAATAGTAGTACAAACACGCCACAACAACACCATCCACATCATTCACATCATCATTCCCATCATCCTATTAAAACATCTATTCATAATACAAGTGCAAATCAATTACATCAGCAACTACATCAACAACAACATCAACAAATAGCCAATACAAATACAAATACAAATAATAGTAATAGTAATAATGGAGTACCAATTCTATCGGGACCAAATCAAAAGATTTACTCTATGTTGTGTATTATATCCAAACAAATATCAATGTCGTTGCCAGATACATTTATGTCATTTAAACATTTCAAAGAGTTGGTTACTATTGTATGGCCAGCCAATATCTTTGAGAAAATAGAATCCTATCAATTATCTTTTATTCACAATTTACAATTCACAGTGTCACCAGAATATAAATGGCTTGTTAAATATTATTCAGAAATTAATAATAATCAAAATAATTCAAAATTAAATAGTAATAATAGTAATATGAAAAATATAACAAATGCAGTAAATAATAACAGTAATAGTAATAATAATAATAATAGTTTATCACCAACTGTAATTAGAAAAAACTTTTATGATTATTCCGATATGGTTAGTTGTTTGGATAAATTTTATAATGTATATGATATAAAGCTATTGTACAAGGAGATATTTGGTAACCAAATTTCATTAGAGAATGACAGAAACAAAATCATCCTGATTTGTGAATGGGCTTGTACTTCTTGTAGAAATTATCCATATTCGCATTTATCTGCTACTTCCCTATTAAAATTGTATGAAAGAAATTTAGTTTTAAAATTTAATAGTAGTAGTAATAGTAGTAGTAGTAATAGTAATTTATCATCAACCAATACAACAACGACAACACCAACAGCAACAACAGCAAGTACGCCATCAACAACACCAACACCTGTATTAAATAACAATCATCCATTACAAAATATATTAGTATCATTTTTAGAAACATTTAGTCCAAATCCACAGGAAAGACTAAAGATATGTTATTTCTATTCAGAGTTGACAAGGTGTGGAATATTTTCACAAAATTCTTATGCAAGATATCTGATTTCTAGAGGTGTATTGGATAGCAATAACAATGATAATAGTAATAACAATCATAGATACTATTTATTAGAATTTCCAATATTTAATCAAAATGATTTCCCATCCTATGATATTCATCAACAAAGAAATCAACGTAGAACTATATTATTTGCCAACACAAACAAGTCACACGAAGAAATATCAAATATGGAGTCTACTCGTGATTTGATTAAGCGCTATATACTCGATCCCTACAACAGCGACAGTAATGCAAATTCAACTACCATCCTATTGGACAAAATACACTCACTCTCGTTTTATAGTCAGACATCGTTATCAGAGTGGTTATCATTGTGTATTAGATTATATTTTATTGAAAAGAAGAAGTCGTCATCGTCTGCAATGGTAGTAGAAGATAAATCACAGCAACCAACATATCATCCATTGATGATGAAAGGGTTTAGATATTTTTCATTTCCAATGACACCTGTATATATTGATAAATGTTTTATGTTGATGGAATCTATTATGAATACTTATTCGCTTGTGCAATGCTTGATGGTATTTTGGGAGAACTGGGACAGTGTACCCGAGTTGCATTGTTTTATTTTATACACTACCATTCGATTGGAAATTGCTTTTATCGCTTCACATCAGTTTACAAATCTATTGGATGTGATATATAAAATATTAAAGAACAACATTAATAAGAATAGCGTAGCAGTAGTAAAGAACCACAACAGCACCACTAATAAGAAAACAATGTTAGATCAACAAATGGACGAAGAAGATGAAGAAGATGATGCTATGGAGTCTAATGAATATGATGACGAAGTTATTGAAGAATCAAATGCACATCTAGTGCAATCCAATAATAATATTAATCATTCAAATCAACAAGCACACCAACAAAAGAATCAATTTGAATTTGAAAATCTAATAGACTCTTATTTCAATCATTTAGTTTCCAAATACAAATCAATTAAAGTAGTTTCTTTATGGATTAAATTCAATAAGTTTACTTGTAAAACACCAACAACCACCACTACAGATGATAATAGTATGAATGTTGACAATAGTAACAGCAATAGTGAAAATATATTTAATTTAAATCAATTGTGTAAAGATAGTATTCAACAATTCATTAAACAAGTTGTTGGTACAGATCCATCAATAGCAGATAATGTTACACTCATCAATACTAGTTTGGATGATGAATTAATTTCCAATTCAATTACATTGAAAACATTAAATTCATTCAATTCAGCAATAACAAGTAATAGTAGTAATAACAATACATTTAGTCAAAAAGATATATGTACAAATATGATTAATTGTGTTTTAGAAAACATCAGCTCTATTCAATTTACAAGTGAATTCTTGACATTCAAATATCATAGATTGTTGTCAAACTTTTTATGTCACTTTTTCATTTTCTATCCCCTATCTATGAATGCTCAAGAGCTATTATCCAAATTATTTAAATCACATTTATCAACAATAGTAAACACTAGCACTGTTAATATAAAGGATTGTTTATCTTGTATCTGCTCGTTTATTCTATCCCTTATCATTCATCAATGTTTAGATGTTTATTCAATTATTGTAAATTCAATTTTACCTTTACTGCCAACTAAAAGTACCACTGATGATATGGTAAGTTTTATAATGTGAACATGATAGATATAGATATAATGCACCAATACTAATAATACTACTCCTACAGGATATATCTAAAATATCATTCATTATTTCATTGTTGAAAATATTGGTTTGTGAAACAAGTATCTATCATCATGACAATAGGGACAGTATATTGAATGAAAAGGAATTTAAAGACTATTGTTTGATATTTAAAGTAAGAAATAATAACAATAAGATTAAATCACTTTCTTCATTATTTCCATCCATTTGTATGCTCTATGATTGGTTTGACAAGAAACAACAACAACATGATGCTTCCACCACAACAACCACAACAACCATATTTAATGATTTGAAATCGATTTTAACAGAAAAAGATTTCAAATATGTATTTTTATTAAATACTCACAAATCCGTGGAATCTATTAAACAATTGAATCTTGATCCAGTCACCACCAGATATTTGTTTTATTTGATATCTGGTGATGTTGAAACAACTGGTAGTAATAGTAATAGTAATAATAGTAGCAGTAGATATGAAAGAATAACATTGGATAATTGTATAAAGTATTCTTATCAAGTGGTAAATCAAGCTTTATCAAGTTCAATCAACTGCTATTGGAATATACACCTATCCTATTTAGAATTGGGTTTGTTGCTTGAAGAATGGCAAACTTTACCTCCTCATCAATTTGTAAATAATAATAATAGTAAATCAACGTCACCTATACCTGGTGGATCACCAATGATCACCAGTTCACCAATGACTAGTACAACAACAGCAAAGACATCATCATCATCAGAATGTATATTGACACAATTTATTCTATACCATTTTGTTCAAAATAGGGGATGGGAAAAATTATTCCTCTATGAAAACTTGTTTTTAATATTACCTCTACAAGTTCGAAATGAATTGGTGTCCATTTGTATCAATATCACAGAATCTCAATTCAAACAAGAATCATTCCAATCGCCGCTAGAAAAGCTATCTTTAGTTAGTCATATTAAAAATAGTCTTTTCATCTGTACATTAATTGAAAAAGATGATGGTGATGATCATATGAATATTGGCAATGGTAATAGTAGTAGTAGTAGTAAATCTGATCAAATATTATTACAAGAATCATTTACAGATTTAATCATCAATATTTTATCAACTTATCAAGAGTCAAGTCCACTTGTACAAGGTTTTGTTGTATCGATTTGTAAGCAATTGAATCAGTTTATTCAATACACCAAACAATTTGATGCTTTAAATGCACCCATTGATATTGTGTGTTGTTTACTAAAGAGTTTGCTCCTCAGAATCACTCTTTTGATCCCCTTGATCGACTCGATTGGCTCCAATTTATCAACGATTGTCAAATTGGACGAGCTCTCTATCACCTTTTTAAATATGCTCGGCAAATTTATGATTCAATCTGATGAAGAGTTTGGTTTGTTTGATACTATCCTAACATTGCTATCATTGTTGCTCTCTGATAAATTTGAAATTACAGGTCAAAACACCAACACCAATCAAGCCACTCCTCCCATCAACAATAACATGTCTTTACAACAACAACAAAATCTAATTGATCAACAAAGAAATCTATTCAAAAGAAAGCTCTATGACCACTACTCGTCCATCAAACATCAATTCCCTGTGGGCTTACAAAACAAGATTGAACAACAATTATCTTTTCTCTCCAACACTTCAACTAGTAGTATACCACTTTATATCTATCACCCACCTGCTTATTCCTCCACCTTTACACCAGCAGCATCATCATCGTCAACTATTACTACAACAGCAACGGCCAATAGTACACCAACCAGTCCAGCTCAACAATCTCAAACACCCAAACTCATTGTTAATCCTCAAGATATTAAAGCATACATCACTCCGATGGACCCTTGGGTCTTGTTGGAAGATTTCTCTGAAACACCTTTATCACCCTCTGTGTTTGGCGGCGTAAAGATGGAAAGAAAAGACCTAACCTACATCAAATCGGCATTCCCTACAAAATCCATGAACGTGATTCTTGTCGCCGACCAATCACCTCATCACCACAGCAGCCATCATCACGGTCATCACGGTCATCACAGTCATCACGGCAGTCATCACCATCATCATAAATCCGCTTCCTCATCGTCTACCCCAACAGCAACAAACCCCAATGATCCCATTGTCATTGATCTCAGTGGCAATAGTAGTGGCAATAGTAAAAAGGAGCCTGGTGAAGTCGAGGTTATAAATGTTGATCTTTTACCCAGTGGTAGTGGCAATAGTAATACCTCCACCTCCAAGAAATCAACACCATCTCAAAATTTGAAAAGACCATTGGCAAATCAACAACAAATCCCTCAACAACAAATCCCTTCCGCTCCATCTTACCAAGGCTCTTCTTCTGCCTCAAATTCCGGTGTATCTAAAAAGACGAGAGCTTCCTAATTTATCAACAATAACTTAATAATAAATGAATCATTATTATTATTAATACACGCAGATAGTTTATTTACATTGAGTGATTCGGTTTAAGTTTAAAGGAAAGGAATGGAAAAGTATTTATTATCAAAGGATCATTTATAATTTTAACTCAATTAGAATTAATCAGTTTGCTTAATTTATTTGTAAAACTGCCAAAATCTTTTGTTCAACTTTTCTTTGCACAGAAAGAATAGACATTTGTCTTTAAAGAATTGACAAAAATTTTGACAATAAATCAAAAAGTAATTTTTTGAGAAGACAATTATTCAAAGATTCTATGTTTTAGGCAAGTTTACATCAAAGAGTGTCTGAAAAAGCTTTATTTTGTAAAAAAAATCACGAAAGCTAAAATTTCATCAAAAAAAATTCTAAAAAAAATAAAAAAAAAACAATATTTATAACTATCGCTTCGCTCGTTTGGTTTGATAGAAATGGATAATAATAGTAACGAATCTAAAAATACAAATTCTGAAAACAACAACAATGATAATAATAATTTAGAAGATACTTGTAATATATTTACAACTAAAGTGAAATCTTTAGAAAAAACATCACCTGCCTCGCTAAACTCTTGCAGATCATTGATTTTAAATAGAAAGAATTACTTGGTTGCCTCTGATAATAAATTAATTAAATTAAATGTAATTAATGATATCTATTGTAGAGATCTAATAGATTAATAGTAGTCTGTAGTATTAATTCTTGATAAACAACATTATTATTATTAGATTGAATTACCTAAAATAGAACAAAAGATATTCTCAAAGATTAAGGGTATCCCATCACCAGTTAGACTTGAAACCTCTTTGGGACGTGAAGCAGTATATCAAACAGGACTCAAACATGAAATTCAGTCATTGTCGTTGTCTGCCGACGGCAAAGTCATTGGTGCCATCGATGGCATTGGTAATGTAGCTTTATATCAGTTTCAAGATGATTTCAGTCTATCTAGTAAATCAATTGCCTATCAATCCACCGACACATTTGTCGAGATTGGTTGGGCAGGTTGTTGCTTTAATCCAACCAATAGCAATATATTGGCAAAGACTCAATTCTACAACAAGAAAATAGATATCCTCGACGGTGACCAAATCACTCAATCCATCGGATTGATTCAAAATCCAACTCAAATTTCATATTTCAATCATGAAAGATCATCATCTCCTCTATTGGCTGTCACTGAGTTTAATCAATTGAAAATATATGATACCAAACAACCTCCATCTTCAGCTTGTATTCAAAAGTTTACTGTACGTAGATAGTGTTTATAATAATAGCACACATGTATTAATATAGATACTGTATTTAGCCATCAACCACTTGGTTGTATTCACTTGGTTTATCAACAAATCAACAAGGCTACACTGATTTAATTGCAGTTGGTGGTGCAGGAAGAACTGTATCTGTTTTTGATACAAAGAAATGGACAAATTGTGGTAACTGGAAGAATTGTTTGAAATATGAAGTATGTATCACACACTATTTATCTGATAATAGATACTCATACTAATAATAACAATACATAGATTACATCAATTCAATTTTCAAGTAAAGATTCAAATGTTTGTTATGTTGGTGGATTAGATTCTGAAGTTTTAGCAGGTAATTGGGATGGATCAAGTGGAGTTGATCATTTTACAGGTTTAAGAGTAGATTCAAGATGGCTTGGTATATCAAAATTAAAGGATCAAGAGTTATTATTTGGATTTACAGGCTCATCGAGTGTTTATTGGATCGACAGTGCTGATAAACTATTCCAATCGACAAATGTTAAAAGACCTTCACCAATATACACCACCTCCTCCAAAGAAAACAATAACAACAACAACAAAAAGAAAAACAACAAAAAGCAACCAAAGCCAACAGATTTAGAATCCTCTCCTAAAGCCGACAAAGTTCATCCATTGAAAAAGATGAAAACCTCTGATGGACAATCTGAAAATACTGATGAAATATAAACAATAATAATAAACCATAGAATATATGAAAAATATCCTTTCTTTCTTTTTTTCTTTATTTATTTATAATTCTATTCATCATTCATAGTAGGGTGGTGGGAGATAAAACTCTTGAGATCGATCAAAGATGGGGTGATTTTTCGAGCAAAAAAGAGAAAAAA
The DNA here is from genome assembly GCA_000277445.1 of Polysphondylium violaceum. Classification (NCBI taxonomy): domain Eukaryota; phylum Evosea; class Eumycetozoa; order Dictyosteliales; family Dictyosteliaceae; genus Polysphondylium; species Polysphondylium violaceum. The sequence goes on along the minus strand of AJWJ01000478.1, from coordinate 8,200 downwards.
AAAAAATTATTGAAAAATAAAAAAAAAAAAAGAAAAATCAAACATCACATGCTTGTATTATTTTTACAATAATGTGATGATTCTCAAAAGCGGCTTTATTCGGATTGATTACATCACACATTACATTGTTGTTGTATTATTACTGTGCGATTGATTGGAGGAACTTTTTTATTTTATTTTGAAAAACCTTTTTTTTTATTTATTTTAAAATTTTTATTTTTTAGGGGTTTTTTTTACATTTTATTTATTTATTTATTTATATTGGCAAAAGCCATTGGCTGTGTATTATTTACTGCTACTACACTGTCATATATTGTGTATTTTATATAATATATCGAAAGATATATAAATATATAAAATAAAGATATCTATTTTGTATTATTATCATCATCATCAACCCATTTCATTCACATCACACACACACATCATTTTGTTTAACTATAAAATACAATGGCAGAGATATTTATTACAAAGACTATAGAGACCAATCAAAGGTTTCAAAAACAGGGTAAAACAAAAGAAGAATATCAAGATTCAATCACTCAGGTAATTAGAACATGTCTAGAGGATCATAGTATTGAAAAAGTAAATTCTCTAAAGAAGCTATTACCAACCATAGATCAAGTAGTTGTAAGGTATGTTGTTATATAGCAACAACAACAATAGTAAAAATAGACATTTTATTAATCATAAACAACAACAACAACAACTATTAGTGAATCACCAGTATGTGGATATTTAATGTATATATTAGCAGATAGTTGTAGAAAATCAAATTTATATAAAGACTCAATAGATTTTGCAAACAAATCATTGAAAATCAGAGAGGTACTCTATGGTGACGATAGCAATGAAGTGTGTATATGTTTGGATTTACTTTCACAAAGTTTAATTGAAAACAATCAATTTGAAGAGGCATCAAGAGTATTTATTAGATCGTTTCAAGGTAAAGCAGTGGGTGGATATACAATGTTTCAACAACTTAGCACCGATACATTTAAATTTATATCACAAATTCAAGAACAAAATCAACCAAACTATAGTCTAAATAAACAAGTGGCGCCACCCAAATCACCAAACATACTACCCATGCCACCATCGGTGAGTTCCATCTCTTCTGGTGCACAATCACAATCATCCACCATATCAGCATCTACATCTAGTAGTTCAATATCATCGCTGGCGTCGGGTGCAAGTAGTAATATCAATAGCAATAGCATACTACACCAACAACAAACAACAACACAAATTCCACCATCAAGTTTAAATCAAATTATCATTACAACACTCTATAGATTGGTGGAGATATTACAAAAGTTATTGGTAGAATCCAATCGTCAGGGATTGAATGAAAAGTCGTTGGCATTGAAAAAGGTGATTGTACAATTAATTATGGAGGAGGCACGTTATTATACAGAGGAGAGTAAACATCAAGAGGCCACCGACACCTATATCTCTATCTTGACACTACTCAATCACTCTGGTCAAAAAGAAGAGCGTGTGGCCTTTGAGCTCGCCATTCTGTCGCTTGTAAAAATTGATAAATATGAAGAAATCAAAGCAAACATTGAACTATTTATTGGAATGGCCATCAAATGCTTTAAGGTGCCCTCGATTGAATTGGCATCGGTGTTGTGGTTTTGTGGTAGAATATTAGAGGATCAATCAGACAAGAGCTCACCGACCAAACTGTGTGACCTTGTCGATGCCCTCAGATACTATCTTTGTACATTTAAAATTTCTAGAGAGATTGGTGGCGTCAACATTGGCGAGGAATCGACAGCAGTGGCACAGAAAAAGATTAGAGAAAAAATAGAAACCATCCTCTTTAACAATCGTCCCCTTCGTCCAGAGGACGTTGTCAAGTTGGTCGACGCAATGATACGTATGACCACCACAGATTTCCTTTTAAACGGTTTGAAGTCTCAAAATTGGCTTCTCAAATACGTTTATCCCGACTTTATGGCTGAGGACGCTCTTCGTGAGAAATTTGAAACCCTTCCATCAAAGTCTGGCTATCTGTCCAAGATGGGTGGTCTCATGAAAGACTGGAAGACTCGATGGTTCTCTCTGGAAAGAGATGTATTATCTTACTACAAGTACAACAATGATCCCAAGCCTCAAAGTGAATTACAAATCTTGGAAATCAAATCCATTGAAATTATCTCTACAAAAGAAAAGAAATTCAAACCCTATGTACATTGTTTTCAATTGGTTCATCCAAAACATAATTTAATTTTAGCCGCTGATAATGAAGATATTATGAAAGAATGGGTTTCTGTTTTAAATAGAGCAAAACAGTATTGGGAAGATTGGTCAAATATTACTTTATCTTTAAATTAAAAATAAAACTCAATCTTGAAATAATAATCTCTTCTCATATCTTTGTATTTTGATAAAACGTGTCACTACCTTGGCTACTCTTTGTAACGTAAAGTAATTTTGTTTAATCATGATGAGACCCATTACAATAAATTTATCATAAGAATGTGTATTCATTGATTCATGATGATTTAAGGGGCATTATTTTTTTCAAGGCTACACAAAACTTTTGAAATCAATGAAAATTTTCAAAATACCAAAAAACACAGCTTTTTGAAAGAAATCGATGGTTTTTAATAACCTTTGAAATCATTTGTGATGATCATGTTGTTACAATGACAACTAATACATTTTATCATGTTTGGAGAAATAACCAATTAAAAGATTTAATCAGAGTAAAGATCAACGATGGTGGTGTTATTCATATAGATTTGGCACACTTGAATTCCTATAGTGCCTATCTTTCATCCATTAAAGAGTCTAGTAGGAATTGGAATAGTAATATTTTCATCAAACTAGAAATTAAAAACAAAGAACAATTTATTCAATATCTTGCTCATCCTTTTAGAAATTTAATCAATTTTCTATACTTTACCGATGTGGTGGATGTATCTTTTCTCCCTTTGGAAATCGCTCCTCAGGTAGAACGAGAAGAGGAAGAAGAGGGGGAGGAAAACATAAATAGGGAAGAAAGGGTTAGATATAAAATTAGATTTGATTGTAGTTTAATCCCTGAAAGTGTTGAAAAGCTTTCAGTATTTGTTCAAGACGACACCATTTGTAGTGGTAAATTACCAGAATCTATCACGGCTTTGGATATCTATCAATCTAGTATAATTCAATTAAACTCCTCATTTGTAAAACATGTGTTGCGTGATTTACCGTCAAGGCTAAAGAGTCTATCTCTACCAAACGACTTTGTCTTTACCACTGTGTATCCAAAATATTCTTTTCCAGAGACTCTTGTTGATTTCCATTACACATCAACCGACGACAATCTTGAAAACTTTGATTCGGCCAAGGTTCTAAACAAATGCCAACTCAGAGTACATAAACTAGAAGCGCTAAGGTGGGTACAAGATAATCCATGGATAGTTGATTTGGATCTATTTATTGTTCCTGTTAGCGAGAAAGATCCACCTATTCCATTACACATCACTCATTTGACTACGAATGTTACCATTGTCAACTTTGATCTCCTTCCTCCAGGTCTCGAGTTCTTGAGATGTATTGGTAACATGACCATTCTCACAACTCGCCAACTCCCATTCCTCAAGCGTCTCTCTCTAGACTCTTATAAATACCAACTTAACAAAAACGTTGTTCCAAGAACCCTCGAGGATTTAGAAATCATCATGTACAATGAGCCTCTAGAAGAAGGAATCTTGCCCTCAGGTCTAAAGACACTGTGCTTGGAAAACTTTGACCAAGACCTCCAAGTAGGAATTCTCCCATTCTCCTTGACCAAGCTCCAGCTCTACAAATTCAAAAAACTTTTGAAGCCATCTGTCTTGCCTAATGGATTAAAGGAATTGTTTCTCTATGAGTTTAACAACTGTGAAACCAATCTACTACAACACACTTTACCCCCATCCTTAACCTCTCTATCTCTCAACTCTTACACTGGGTCCTTTGAAAATATTGGTCCTCTAAACAATTTGAGCAGGCTATCCATCCATTCACTCCAACCATCTTTATCAAAGTTGCTATCAAATGTAGTCAATATTAAATTATCATTTTATAATTTAGAGAGCACTAATTGCAGTAAGAGTAAAAAAAGTAAAAAAAGTAAAAAAAGTAGTAAAAGTAGTAAGAGTAAAAGTGTACCAGCAACCTTTTTAGCCAATACAACTATACAAAATCTTGTGCTCTCTTATACTCCAACAACAATTCAATCATTTGGTACAAAATTCAACCTCTATCCAGAATTTTTACCATTTAGGCTAGTCAAACTTGAGACTATTGGTGTGGAAATACACTCTGCTGAACTCATTCCCTCGAGCTGTATCTTCTTAAAAACGGATATCAATGGTTTAAATCGTGATTTCGTATCAAATTCCGTAAAATATTAAATAAACTTTTGATTCTTTTGGAAATGGAAACATTTTATTTGATTTATAGAAGATCAGATTGGATTTTTTTAGCCATTATTTGATAATTTATCAACACATAGCTTTATTTTATTAATTTAATGAGGAAATATTAATCTTTCTAAATTTACAAAACTTTTTTCAACACAGAGATGAATTACAAAGGCAGCTCCAAACGAAACTGCTAAATTTCCAATGTATGAATAGGCAAATTCAGTCCAACTATAGTGAAACATTTGACTAGAAGACAACACACGAACCATTATAATCACTGGATGAATTAAATAGACAGAATAGGTGAGTTTTGAAAAAGGTTTCCAGATAGAGAGTTCTAAAATCCATTTCAAAAATCCACCATATCCATAAAAAGTACCAAGAATGAAAATTGCAAAACCAACAGTGAATAAAGTATGACCAAATGCACTGAAAAGTGAGCTTTCTATGTTATTCCATCCTTTGGTGCTATAGTATGAATAGGGGATATATGAAAAGAAAAATGTGAGACCCAATGCAATTAGATAGAAAATGTATCTAATTTTTTGAGATTTATAAATACGTTTGACCTTATCTTCTTTGTAGAGAAAAGCAATGCCTATACCAATCAAGTAGGGACCAATTCTATTCCATGGCTTTTGATAGATGTCAGTGATAAAACTCTCAGAGTCTAGTACACGATTGCTAAAGACAAAAAATGGTGCCAATTGATTTTTTATAGAAACCCATGTTGTGATTGAGAAACAAAATGATAAAAGGAAGCCAATCATTGCCCATCCAATGATTTTGTTTCTTCTATAGGCTACGATAACAAAGGGCGCCACAAGATAAAACTGCATATCATTGGCCAAATACCAAGTCCATGATAAACATTCTTGGCTCATTACAGATGTTAGGTTGTTTATGTACAATATATTGGTCCACCAATTATTGTGACACATTGGATTTACGACAGTGTCATACAAATAGTACATTGGACCTGTGCCAATGATTGAACCAATATACATAAAGAAAAACAATACATAGATAAATAGAGGTGATAGACGAATGATTCTGTGGACAATATATAGCGACCAGAACTTCAAGTTTCCAAAAGAACGACAACTTTTGGCTTTGAATTTATCCAATTGATTCATAACGGAAAAAGTAACAAGAAATCCAGATAAAAAGAAAAATATATCGACAGCATATTCTCCGGCTGGAATGACTTGGAATGCAAAGCCCATTCTAGCTGTACTTATAATATACATTACATTGTCATAACCCAACGATCCATTGAAAAGTAAAGTATGACCCATTATAACCCAACATGAAGACAGAGTTCTAACACCATCCAAACTATCAAAATATTTTTTAGGGCTCGAGGAGTTTGCAAAGCTAGAATAGTTTTTGATTAAAGAAAAACACAACAAGAATTTGATGAAGAAATTTGGACTTTCAAAGTTGATTACATTCTCGAGACGATTGTAAAAAAGTGGTTTGTCGTCATCATCGTCACAATCTTGATCTTCTCTTTTTTCAATGTGATCATTGTTGTTTAAAATAAATGTTTCCAAGAGAGGTTTGTAATCATTGAATTGAGTGTTTGGATTGGGCGTCACATGTTGTTTTTTTTGATATTTATAAATTCTTTCAAAAAAAACATAGTCAACAGTAGTACCAAGTAATACCAAGAGACCAATAAAAGCAGAAATTGCAATCATTGCATATGAACCTCTTGTATAATCTTTAGAGTCTCTGTGTTTGTCTGTATAACAATGAATACTTGGGGTTCCAGTACCATTTCTTGGAAGTAATGAATATTGTGGGGCTAATTCTAAAACATCCTCTGTAGTACAAACAGAAGGATAACATACACCCATATAATACACATAATCTCCTTCTGCAAGTAAAGTATTTTCATATACACAATATTGTGCTGTATTATTATACATATCCAAACATTCATCAAAATTGCCTAAATCATTCATAGCTTTTCCACTATATGTTAAATCTATATAGAAATCTTATTAGTTTTTTATACTAAAAAACTTGATAAATGATAATAATTACACATAGTAGCATTTGGATAACTTAAAGAAAATATTCCTCCAACTGCATCTTGACATGGCTGTGTTACTTCATAACTACCACTACTGCTTGTAGCAATAGAAAGAGTAATACATAAAGTAAAAAAAAAGATAATTAATTGATTATTCATCCTTTTTTTATTTATACTCTTTATAAATAGATATGATCTCAAAGAAATGTGTATGAATCAAATGAGCGAAATTTACAATTCTTTTTTTTGTAGGGAATACGAATCCCTAAGGCCCAAAAAAAAATCTTAATTTTTTTTTTTTCAGATTATTTTTTTTTTTTCCCGCCTCCTATCGATATACTTTTCTACATTTGTATAGAATGTGATGATTTTGATAATGAGTAGAGCGATGTTTGATCTTCTTTAGAATTTGTTAATATATATTTAATTTATTATTTATTTTTTTAAAAACCACCAGAGATCCATTCATAACCAATATCTAAAGTGGTGCTTGCATAAGCTGGAGCGCTGTGGATCATTTGACTAGTGAGATCCATGACAGAGGTGGTGAAGTGATTAGCAGTAGCGGATGAGAACAACACAATAGAGTTCTTTAAGGCTCCATAGATTGATGAAAGATTGCCTGGAGTTTTGAATTTGCCACTGGCAATGGTGTATGCAAGAGTGACAGTTTTGGCTTGAATATTCACAGTATAGATTTGATAGTTTACAAAAGCACTAGTTTCAATGAAAAACAATTGACCATTGACAAAGGCAACAGCTGGAGCATAGAATAAAATATCAAAATAGACTGGTTGTTGCACAACTTGTTGAGTCCACATATTATAAACAATCAAGGTGGTACCTTGGTTAAAGTCTTTTGCATTTTGGACATAGACGATATAGTAGTTACCAGTGGTTGGATCATATGAACCTACTGGATAAGCACCTGGTGAAAATTGATTTAATGGACCAGTTTGAAGAGTATTTGTGACTCTAGTAGTTTTTAATTATTATTAACAACAATTGTTTTCATATAAAGTTATTAAATAATACATACAATTCAGATGCAGTAAAATTCCATACAAAGATAGATAATTGACCAGTTTCATCGTTCATTACATTACTTGGGAGAGCAGCAAAGTTGTAAGCTTCATCATATGCCCAAACTTGTGGGAATTCAAAACCACCATAAGAATCTTCAATGAAGTTAAGTGGAGTAAATTTGTTTGCCTATTGAAAGAGGAGGTTAGAGTTAAAGAGAGAAACAATATTTAAACTATCAATAATCTTACCTCAATATCGTATTCCATAAGTCCATCTTTTTGTTTTCCCATATCCTGAACCAAGAATAAAATGGTATTTTTTTCAGCATTGGCTGAAAGTGAACCATAGAAAAAGTAATTGTTTTCCATTGGGGCCTGTTGTGATTTAATTGGTAAACCTGTGGTGGTATTAAAAGAATAAAACTTATTATATTTTGTGAAAATATAAAATGTATTGATCTCTAAATCGGCACATTGTATAAACTATTTTTACCAATATTATATTAATATTTTTTAATGAAAGAAAAGTTAATGATAAACATTTACATTGATAAGACAAAGTAAGAGAGCTATTATGGACAAAGCTTTCATTGTTATAAGGTGATAATTATTTGTACTAATTTAAATGCGCGTATCAGAGTATTAGTAGTGTATAATTATTTGGAAGATATTTAAAAATTAAAAAAAGATTTTGATTGAGTTGAAATGAAAATAATAAGTCCCGTGGA